>CATIWR010597082.1:0-33242 GCA_949677035.1 Omphalea diandra
TATATATATATATATATTCAGTCTCAAATTTTGTTTTAGATAAGTGTTCATCATTTATTAAGTAATTATATTAATAATATAATATTTTTATAAATGATAATATAATATATATTTTTTTCCATATAATAAACAATATAATAATTAAAATTTTTTTCTTCAACTAATCAAAACAAAACAAAAAAAAATTTAACAATAAAAGAAAATTTTCACACAAAAACAATGTAAAAAGTTTAACAATATATGAAAATTTTCACATTCGCCTATTTAGGATTTTAAACAAAATTTCAATAGTGGTACATATATAATTAATTTCTATCTCAAATTCAATTTTATAGGAGAGTTTGTCATTTGTATTAACAATATAATAGTTGTAATTAGTAGCAATATAATATGTTTTTATATTGGCATGTGACAAGTAAGGTAATAATTAAATATTTCATTTTTTCAATTTATCAAAAAATAGAAAATTTAACAAAATAAGAAGTTATTCATATAAAAATAAATTATTCACATTCGTTGTCTTTAAGGTTTTAATCAAAATAATTATTTAATTTTTTATATAATAGAAAATTTAAAAATACTAAAGAGATAAAAAAAAAAAAGACTAAGAAATGAAATAAAAATTATGAATTTTCTTATATTTTATAAAAAATTGTATTATTTTTAACATTTGTTGTCTCAATTTAATTATAATTTTATTGTTAGTTACTTGAAAAGATCTAAAGAGATACTAGATTTTCTAAAGAATAATAAATTTTAATTATTATCTATATATTAACTTTAATTATTAAACTAATGAATTAATTATTTAATAAAAATAAAAATATTAAATTTATTTAAAATTTATTTTCATAATTATATCATGCAACATATAAGAAGTTCGTAACTAATTTGTTATTATAATCATACTATGGTTTGTAATTAATTTGTCATTATAATTATACCATGCACACAAATTGACGATATATATATATATTACATAATTTTTTTATCATGTATTAAACTATCATTTTATTTCATTAATTTTTAAAAATCAACACTTCATCATTAAAAATTTAACACAACTTAAATTAACTAAAAATAAAAATATCATATTATAAAAGGATTATTTTTCAAAAAAGAAAAATGATTTCATAATCAATTAATACATATAATTTTAATATAATATAAATATTATATTAAAATATAATATTTATATTATTATCACAATATAACATAATGCTTAAACTGATTATCAGTTGTATTAATGACTTAGTTAAAATTTTTAAAAAATACTCCATTGTACTCAAATTAAATTTAAATTTAGTGGTATTTAACTTAAATTAATTAGATTATACGTCCTCAAAAACTACTTTTCGTTTTTTTAGTTTAAAGGAAATTTGAATTTAGAACTTTGTTATTTTTTTAAAAAAAATTCAAAACTTTATGCGAGAAAAAAAAAAAAAAAAGGGTTTAAGGCTACGTTCCAATTTTCTGGACAAAAAAAAAAAAATGGTTTACATTGCAGGAGTAATTTTTTCGAGCAATTGGCGTGCAGGTAGGTGCAATAGGCTCAATAACTGAAAGAGCATGAAGAACTTAGGCAAAACTACGGTCTTAACTCTCGCCGAGAGATGCAAGGTAAACTCCACCTCTCTCTCTCTCAGCGAAACTACAGTTTAACATAAAGTCTCGGTTTCAGAATATACTGGCTTCAAATTGGCAAGCTAAGCTCAATACCATCAAAGCCGATGCCAAAGGCAGGTATATTCTTTCAATCCAACTCTTGGGTATTCATTTTTCTGCCATTTGGAACTAAAATCTAATATTTTTCTTGTATGGTGACAAAACGTAGCAAAAAGAAACCATTTTTAAGATTTACCAATCATAAAAATCTGAAGGAAAATCCTCTTGACCATGTTAAGTATGAGCATGGAAATGGAAATATTATATGGTGTAGTTGAGTGACATTGTTAACCAGAAGAAAGCAACATGTGGGCTTTTTTCTTTTCCAATTTTGTTTTTAAGCTGCGTGGAGTACGATCAGTAAGAAGAAATTGAGGTTATTGATGGATTCCTTTTTGGTTTTCTTATGTTCATGTCAGCAAGGAGGGCATACACACTTCAAAAGTTAAATACATACTCAAGAAGGGGAGGCCATATATATGGGTCCCTGAAAAGGATATGCATAATGTGGTACGATTCTCACTTGTTTATACACAAATAGTGGTTTCATATTCATGGCATTTTGTATAATAACACCTAGTAGTTGACTCAACAAATGATGGGATTCTAGTTTAGGCTTCACCTATGTACTTTGAGATAAATTTACGCCCCCATCCCATGACATGTCTAATAGATGTTAATATGAGAAGAAAAGAATACTACTTGAATACCAACAAAGCATAAGATGGGAATGAATTGGATACTTAGTTTCTATAAAAATTAGTGTGACAAGTATTCTTGTGTTTATGTCTGCCTTTTGATTTCTTTTCTTTTCTTCTTTTTTTTTTTGTAGAATACGATCATTGATGAACGTGCATCATTGGCTGTTGCATATCCCTTTCCTGGCGCCGTAGCATATTTGCTCAGATCAATAAAGAAGGTTTTGGTGTTAAATTTTGACATGTACTCCTTTTATTGTTCAATTACTTAATCCACTGCTGTCATTCCCCTCGTCCCCATCATTCAGTTATCAAAAATGCTTCTTTCTTAAGTTACTGTTATGATCAACAGTGCTCGGTATGATGTTATATGAATAGGTCTTCAGATCAAGTTCCCTAGTGATGCATTAAAAGCCTAACTGCACTGATTTTTTTCACATGCTGCAGCTACCAGCACGGATTGCTCTAACTGGGGATATCTGCCTTCTTGAAGATGAAAAGGTCTGGTTTTACACAACTTTAAGTGATCATGAAACTTTAGACTTTTGAACGAGTTTGTGATCATGAAACTGTAGACTTTTGAACGAGTTTTTACATGTAACATTTGATCGTGAGGTTTAATAGTTTATTAGAACCCTGTAGGAATAAATTTATTATATGGGTCATTGGATTTATTGTCTATAGTATCTTTGTTTGTTGATCTGTTATGCGAGGAAGAGGGAAGATGTATGATTGTTCTATAAGTTTACCATCGATCACTGGCTTATTTCATGAGAGACTTTTGAGGGCTGTCATACCTGTTCATGTTTTATATTTCTAATGGTTGTACAATGCTGCAACTTTGATATTTCTAATGGATTTTTTGGGTGATTGATGCTTTAGAAAAATGATCCTCTTAAAAGAGTTGACTAAGATGCCTTGAGCTATGTTTCAATAAGTATGGATTGGCTGAATCTTAGAAACCACCATAGCCTGTATGATATTCACCCTGATATATCCAATGCTTCAACAGGATTAGAAAAATTTCTGCTCACTATTTGCAAATAATGATGACCTACGCATATTTCTAATATGTTCTTGTTGCCACTTTCAACCCCTGATCATGAGAGGTTTGTCTTGCTGACTGGCAGGGCATTATCGAATTACAAATTAGGCTTTATTTTGTGCACTTTTCTGTTTCTGTAGAATATGCTTTATGACTTTAGCAAAAGGATATAAAAGAAAAACAATTATCATTAACTTGTGTTTTTTGTTCTTTTTATAGGCTCAGTTAGCTATGGAAAGTGTTAAAGAAGTAATCCTGTCTGAACAAAGAGTGATGAAAGAGTGCACTTACACAGTTTCTGGTGTTTTAAGTTCTTCTAATCTTCTTACTGCATCCCAAAGTGAAAATCTGAAGGAGCTACTTGATGGAGAAGAAAAATACCGTGTTTATAGGTGTGAGATGAGGTATTAAACTTTTTAGTTACATTACATTGTATTCATTTTGTGCTAGTTAGTGAGAGTTTGTTAAGCAGTGAATGGTAAAAATAGCTACACTTTGTATTCATTTTAGTTACATTTTATTTAGTCTGGTCTGTTATTCTGAAAATATTTGATAGTCTAATCTCAAGTTTGGTATGAAATAGTGACTGCATATTTGGAACATGCACAAAGAGTAAATATGTTTGTTCTATCTTTTATTTTTTATGCTCAATATACAACTTTAGCACATACTAGCTGCAAAAAACAACATAAACTCTTCAGAAAATAAGCTTAAAGGGAAAATTTTGTCTTCATTTCCGGCTGAAGTAATGCAATTACCAAGGATAGCATGCATGACTGTGGTCCACATTAGAGAAATTCTTACGCTTATAGATGTCACTAATAGTTCACATCTTCATATTCTGTATGCATTTAGTCTGGGTAATGTATATTATATTACCAGAAATAGAAGGGTTTTTCCTCTTTCCCTTTTTTTGTCTGTGATGGTGAAGTGTTTTATGTTGTCTTAAGCAGAATCTGCATATTATCACTTTTTACGATCAACGTATTATAAACCTTGTGAAATACCAGAAACCTAATGCATTCGCATATTGTTCAGGTCTTGCATATTTATTGATGGCTCCGGACACACACATGACATGAAATTGGAGGATTTGGAAACATCAAAAGCTGACCCGTTAGGTAAGAGTCTTACTGCAGGAAATGATGATTGCTTGGGTGGGATGGCCTACATACTCAGTCATTGATTTGCTATCTTTTTGTTCCTTTTTTGTGCTGAGCAAATAACATTTTGAAGTTGTTTCACATGCAGCTTCTTTTTCCGCTAAGCTAATTGATGGAGTTAATCAAAGTGAAGTGAGGCGCAGAGCCCTGATACTGTTTTGTTTCATATACATGAATGTAAATGCAAGAGTAAGATGATTATCTATATCATCTTTTAATAGACAACAGGCAATTATAAATATTACATGAAAGCAGTTATCATCTACTAATACATAGGTCTGTAATCACTACTGTCACTTACAACATGTTTGGCATTGCTATTGCAAAAAGCTATAATTGTTGACTAAAACTATAATAGTTCGACGTTTTGAGATATTTTTAGCTATTCATAAAATTCATTTAGCTACCTTTTAAAACTAATTTAATAATTATTTGCAAAAACTTCAAATTTGAACTTTTTTCAAAATCAATTTTTTGGTTCTTCAAACTCATTGAAAAAATCTATTATCAATAAGCAAAAAGAATTTCTTCTATATTTTGTCCAAAATTACTATTGGCAGTGGCAATGCCAAACATGCCTTTACTATAACTTGGCAATAATTATATGCTTCATTGGTTACTTGAGTTTGTGGAAAACTGGGGGTGTATAAGCTCACACAAGGCTTTACTAGAGACTTTGTTTTGTTGCATTTGTTGCATCTTGAAGATTTAGAGCGAAGTAACTTATCAAATGCTTGAACAATTTTTAGCTGCAAATCTTTCTCCTTGTATATACTGATCTTTACATTGTGAATGACAGTTTTAGAGGACTATAAATTTTTAAGAATTATCTGAAAGATATCTCATGATAGAATATACTGTCCAGTCAGGTTTGGTGCAATATTTGATTGGGCCTGTCCATTATGAAGACCATATATGAACTTTTATTCTTGAGTTTGAGGGAGTTGGGTTATCCCATGAATGCTGAAGACTATAGCACAGATTGCTCAGAGAATTCTAATTTTGAAGCTCCCTCATTTCTTAAAAACTTTCGGACTGATGATTAGTTACTGCTTGTACTGATGGAACCTTAGGGTTGTTAACCCTTTGTATTTTGCATCATCAAGTTCTGTTATTCATCAGTAAGCTGTTGCCTCTTGTCCAGGATGCATACATGCTCTCTGTTGATCGCAAGGGATTCAATGTGGTGGGCAAAGTTCCTAGTCGAGTTATAAAGGATGGCATTGGTGAATGCCAGTGGAAAGAATTCAGGTTTACATTCAAGGAAGAGGCACATGATATTGGAACTTTTTGTCATCAACTTGTACAAATGGAGGAGGAAGCTGTCAAGAAGGTATCAAGCTACAGTGGTTTAATGTAAGCATAACATATACATCTCCAGTTGAAGGAATTGGTTCACATCCAAGAAACAAACTAGCTCGTGATACTGAAATTGCTTTGAACATTGAGAAATGGAGATGAAGTTCCTAGACAGCAGTTGTAGATGGGATTCCCACACTAATGTAATGTGATTATTTTTGCTGACCAAACGGTCTACTACTGCAATGACAGTTATATTGCCCATTTGTGCCAATAATGTGTCGATGCCATGCAAAACCCCCGACTGCCCTCACTCTCTCCCAGCTTCCTTTCAATTGCTTGAGGAGTTGGATATCAGCATAGCAATCCAAAATATCTTTACATCTGCTTCCAAAATAAGGAATATTGAACGAGGGAAGTTCTGTTTGCCTCCAGGAATTCCTAAGAAAATGAGCTCAAAAAGATGGGAGCTGAACGGAAGTGATGCCCTCTAGAAGTGAAAAGTTCTACTTACAGACTAAGGTGGTATTGAGTGATGTATGAGTGGCATATTACTGAATGATGGTAGCGCTATTGAAACCTTAAATAAAAGAGTTAGAGAAATGCATCATCTTTCAAAAAACAGTTATGCTATCAAGCTAGAGTTAGAGAAATGCATATCTTTCAAAAAACAGTTATGCTATCAAGCTCCGTCCCAAATGTGCTGAAAATATCAAAACCTTCCAATTCCTGATAGGCACTGAAAGAGATTGGTAACAAGGATAACAATACTTGAACAATGACTATGGCTTAGTTTTCCCTTCATCATGTCTTCACACAGATTCTCCTTAAAAGATTGGCGTTCTGACGATAAGATGGCAAACGAAAGCAATAGTTTCTTTCCATTTCTGGGCCAGGAATTTATTTACCAATTAATGACATATCGATGGACCCGAACATATCACCAACGAATTTTTCCGTTGGTGTTACTGATGAAAATTTTATATTTACTGACAGAAAAATTAGTTAGAAAATTGGCTTTTTTTAAAAAAAAAATAAATAAATAAGAATAGGCGAAAGATCTATCAGGAGCCGTCCTAGTACCCTCATCACCTAGACCCTATGCAACTTTATTGAACAAAAGAGCAGCCCAGGACGGGAATAAGGAAACCACCAATCAAGTGAATCTATAATTTTCCCTTCTTTGAGCATCAAAAAGCTAAAAGATAATTACAAAAACTAAGAGGTTTGGAACCACCACTCAAACTGAGATATAATTAAAACATGTTTAGACATCTTATCTGCCACCATATTTCCCTTGGGAAAAATTGATGCGGTAGCAATGGCGAAAAATTAATTGAAAAAGTTAGGAGTAGTTGGAAATTATGATATGAAAAGACCATGGTTTGATTGGAAATGATCCAACGATCGAAACTCACCACCTTTGACCGCGATTTTCTTCACTTTTCATCCAAATTCCATTGTTTAGGCATTGAAAACACATTTTTTTTCTATTTTTGGTAATTTTCATTTTGGTTGTAACTTTTAGTAAAAAATTTCATTTTGAATGTCATTTGTTCTAGATTTCCTATTTTGATTAGAACTTTATTTTGGTGTTAGTTTTTCAATTTTGACATTTTTGGTAAAATCGTCTTATTTTGTAATTTTGCATTGTAATACTTATTTAAGCCTCAGTTTTATATTATGGAGACAGTTAATGACGTATTCTATTTATAAAAACCCTAGTTATTTGTCTTTAAGTGTCTTAAGCTATGTCAAAAATATGAGAAATATGAAATTGCAACTGACAAACGTAAAAAAGGTACCGTGATTATGCAGACAAGATATACTGTGGCCCTCTACACTCGAAGTTCGAAAGATATTAACCAACCACTCAAGTCTGTGCACATCATAATGCAATTAATAGTGATACCACGCGATCCCTTTATTAGAGGAGAAAATAGAAAAGGAATTTACTTTTAAAACCCATAGAATTCATTTATAAACACTAGCCATTGCTAATTAGTCATTAAACTTTAGATAGTCGTTAGGTAGTTGCTAAATAGTTGAGAAATAGCTACTAACATATGTAGTAGCTAATTTTTAGCAACTCTTTTTGTATTTTATTATAGTGGTGCAGCTATGTAGGGTGGCAAATACCGGTTTTCATTCCGATCCTCCATTTTTTTTGCTCTCTGGAAAACAGTAACTGAATAATCATAAAAGGAATAATAGAAATAGCAAAAGAAGAAGCTGGGATTTAATGTTTTTTTTACCACTGAAAGGATGCTGTAAGTTTCAATAATTTATAAGGAAACAATGCCCCTGCAAAAGGTAAGGCTTAAACAGGTTAAGAATTGGAGTTGTTGACAAGCAATAACTTTCTTCCAATGTGGACAATATGTTCTATGAATAAGAGTGAGGAAATTTAGCATTGCTTGATGCCTTTTTTCGGTGGGAATACCTTCCTTTTGCCGGTGTCAATCGTTATATGCTAAGTAAAACAGGTGAAAATTCATGCTCAAGATATGAGCTTTAACTAGTGTATTATAATTCTCTACCTGATTCAACTTGACTAGGTTTTCAACCTAGCATAAGTACGTTCTCTATTAAGTAATATCTACACCTAATTTTGATAGTGATTTGGAATCCAATAGACGGTCCAACTTATTTTGTTTCAATCAAGACTTTAAAAATGGCCTAAGCAATCTCTAACTAGAAAAGAAAAAGAAAATGGAAAAATCTTGATGCGTCTAGGTTAGCAGAACATTGAAAGATAGAGGTCCTAAACAGCAGCTGTGGTTAGCGACTATAACATCCTCCCACACTAGTGCAATATAAGCATTTTTGTTGACCAAAAAGTTTTCCAACGACCTGAATGATAGTAATTCAGTATCTATTTGAGCCAATAATCCAATGCAAAACCCACTAGCCTCTCTCCCCCAATTTCCTTTCATGGCAGTCCAGATAGTCTCGTAATCTGCTTCCGAAACAAATAATCTTTTAATCTGCTTCCGAAACAAGAGATTTTGATCGAGGGAATTCCTTTTGTTTGCCTGAGGGAGGTCCTCTTCCATGCCTAACGAAGTCTTACGAAAATAAGCTCAGAAAACAGATGAATGCGTGGCATATCATTGGTAGAGTTTTTATATTTATATTTATGTTACTGAAAACTTAATTGAAGATTTAGAAAAGAAATGCAACACCTTGAAAGCATTTGAAATCATATGGGGAAAAAGGTTCTGGTAGACCAAGTTCCAAATGTGATCATTAGCGCTTCATACGAGAAACAATGTCAGAACCATCGAATTCCTAATAGGCAGAGAAATGGAATTATAGAGCACAAATAACATGTCCATCTCTCCAAATATAGCAAAAGAATGCCATAGAAGTAAAAATCTGAAGCGTTTAGAATGGATTTAACCATCCCACAATGAAATTTTGGATGGATAGATGAACATACCGTCCAACAAAATGACTAATTAAAATAACAAAAATTCAAAACGTACCATCCAAAATGTGTTTTTTCACCATAATCAGCAACATGCTTAGAAAAAAAAAAAAAAAAACACTAATCAACTTCCTCAATCTTGGGACCTGCACCACTGCCACCTGCTGGTGGAGCATCATCATCCATACCTGCACCCATGTCAGCACCAGCACCTTGATACATCTTGGCAATAATTGGATTGCAGATGCTTTCAAGTTCCTTCATCTTGTCTTCGAACTCATCGGCCTCCGCAAGCTGGTTGCTGTCCAGCCACTGAATGGCCTGATCAATAGCATCTTCAATCTTTTTCTTGTCAGCAGCGTCCAGCTTGGAACTGATCTTCTCATCCTTGACCGTGTTCCTCATGTTGTAGGCATAATTCTCCAAGGCATTTTTCGCCTCAACCTTCTTCTTGTGCTCCTCATCTTCTGACTTGTACTTCTCAGCCTCTTGGACCATCTTCTCAATTTCTTCCTTGGACAACCTACCCTTGTCATTGGTAATTGTAATCTTGTTCTTTTGGCCAGTCGTCTTATCCTCAGCAGCCACATTTAAGATACCATTAGCATCAATATCGAAGCACACAGTAATCTGAGGTACGCCCCTTGGTGCTGGAGGTATGCCTGAAAGCTCAAATTTTCCCAGCAAGTTGTTATCCCTTGTTCTTGTTCTCTCACCCTCGTAGACCTGGATCAAGACACCAGGTTGGTTGTCCGAGTAGGTGGAAAAGACTTGCTCCTTCTTGGTTGGAATTGTTGTGTTCCTTGGGATCAATACAGTCATAACACCACCAGCAGTTTCCAACCCAAGAGAAAGTGGGGTAACATCCAAGAGCAACAGATCCTGCACCTTCTCATTGCCTTCACCACTCAAGATGGCAGCCTGAACAGCAGCACCATAGGCAACAGCTTCATCGGGGTTGATACTTTTGCAAAGCTCCTTGCCATTGAAGAAATCTTGCAATAGCTGCTGTACCTTAGGAATCCTGGTGGAGCCACCAACAAGAACAACATCATGTACGCTGCTCTTATCCATCTTGGCATCCCTTAAACACTTCTCTACAGGTTCCATGCACTTTCTGAAAAGATCCATATTAAGCTCCTCAAATCTGGCACGGGTAATGGTTGAGTAGAAATCGATTCCCTCGTACAAAGAGTCAATTTCAATAGTTGTCTGGGCAGTGGAAGAAAGAGTTCTCTTCGCCCTTTCACAAGCAGTCCTCAGCCTCCTGAGAGCTCTTGGGTTTCCGCTGATATCTTTCTTGTTCTTCCTCTTAAATTCCTGAACAAAGTGGTTCACCATTCTGTTATCAAAGTCCTCACCTCCAAGGTGGGTGTCTCCAGCAGTGGCCTTGACCTCAAAGATACCCTCTTCAATCGTTAGCAATGACACATCAAAAGTACCACCACCCAAATCAAAAATCAAGACATTCTTCTCTCCAACACTGGTAGCCTTCTTATCAAGACCATAAGCAATGGCAGCAGCAGTGGGCTCATTGATGATTCGCATGACATTGAGACCAGCAATGACACCAGCATCCTTAGTAGCCTGCCTCTGAGAGTCATTGAAATATGCAGGGACAGTAACGACTGCATTCTTCACAGTGGTGCCAAGGTAAGCCTCAGCAATCTCTCGCATCTTGATGAGGACCATGGAAGAGATTTCCTCAGCAGCAAACTGTTTATCCTCACCCTTGTAGTTGACAACAATCATTGGCTTATCACCAGGTCCAGAAATAACCTTGAATGGCCAAAGCTTGATGTCACTCTGAACAGAAGCATCGCTAAATCTCCTACCAATCAACCGCTTTGCATCTGCCACATACAAATGCTGATTGATAAACAAAATCCCAGCACACACAAAGCCATAGCAGAGACAATATAAATGAAAGCTACAAATAAAGTAACAAGTGTTGCTTAGTTTACTCACCCATTACAAAATTTAATAAACTATAGAGCAAATACCAAAGATTTATGCATCAGACATAAAGTCTTATTGACCAACCTTCATACATACTATAAACACAATATAACTAACTAAAGCCATACCCAAAGGCAATAAAATCAAATCGTTTACACTATACATTCATACAAGAAATCCTACATCATTGACCAACCTTCACACCTACTACAGTGCCAATTATGATTCAAATTATGATTAGACTTGTTCAATAATTTCAAACATCAATCAACACATGCCTCAATAAACCATGTTATGAATCCAACATCTAACAAAATCATCATTGCATTTACTTTTGAGCCATCCAATTTCTTATCCAAATCTACAAAAGCAATTAATAGAAAGCTTAAATCATAATCATTGCTCAATTAACTTATCAAACGCAAAAATAACACATGCATTGCTCAACCATGAATCAAGTTACCAACTTTAACAAGTAAACATCATTATGCATTGTTAGCTACTCCAGATCTAGCACATAGACTAAAATTCAACCCCCTCTTTTTTAAAGATCTAACACTGAGATCTCATTTACAAGTGCACAAATCTAAGCCATTGAAATCCAGATCTTTGGATCTGGACCCAAACCCGATAACCAAGAACAGAAACGAAAACCAAATGCTGAGTCTTTTTTTAAGATACTAACCGAAGACGGTGTTGATAGGGTTCATGGCCACCTGATTCTTGGCCGCATCTCCGATCAAACGCTCCGTATCAGTAAATGCAACATAAGAAGGCGTCGTTCTGTTCCCTTGGTCGTTAGCTATGATCTCCACTCTATCGTGTTGCCAAACGCCGACACATGAGTAAGTGGTACCCAGATCGATACCGATAGCTGGACCCTCTCCTTTTCCAGCCATTATGAATAACCACTAAAACGGCGTAGCTTTTGCAAGACTAAGAAATGTAGAGGCAAATGGAAAATTAGGGTTTCGTTTCAGTTTATGTGAAGTGGTGTTGGAGGAGGTATATATATGTTTTATTTGTTCTGGAATGTTCTGATGGTGGGGTTGGTGAATCTCGACCGTCGATTTTGAGGGCTTGTGAACCGTTGGGATTGATTTGTTTTTCCGCTGTGCTTTTTTGAATTTGAAGTTTCCCTGTGGTTTGCGTTTTCCCTGGACGAAGTAGAATTTCGATTTGTAGTGTGAATTCAGATTCCAACTGATGTTTTTACGATCGAACCGACTAATAAATCGATCTCCTCACTGATTTTTAGTTTACTTAATCTGATAAATTTAACTGATTTGATTTTAGTAATAAATAAAATTTAAAAAATATTATTAAAACAATTTTAAAATCATAAGAAAATATTTATAAATATCTAAATATATTTATAATAATTAAAAATTTAAAAATTACCTTGAAAGTAGAATTGAACCTAATCGAATCAATCGTTGATCCAGTTTTTGGTTTTTTTAATTCAATTAATCGATCTGATCTGATTTTCTAAATATTGATTCCAACTCGATTCTTTCTATCCCTTAGAAAAAAAAAACTTTTATGTATGCTATATAATTTTTTTTTTTATGATGATTTATATGGTCCTCTGATCCTTTAACACTTTCTCATTTTGAATTTGATAGGAATAATTTTAGCCCTCTTAATTTATTTCTTAATCTTAATTTTACCCCACTATGTATAATGTGATCGACAAGAGAAACTCTTATGGCTTATACTCCTTTATAGGGTCATATTCAGACTAATGATAGTGTCAGCACTTTTGGAGTGAAGGCTCTTATTAGGAAGGCTAACGAAGTCAGAGGTATTGGCTCTAGACTACAAGTTACATCCGATGGTGTGAGCATGAATATAAATATTGCTCTTGTTAAGGGTATTGGCATTATTAGAGAGGGAAGGAGGGCTAGGAAGGCCACTCAACCCCTTACTACAGGTTAATGATAATTAGTTGAAATATGAGAGGGTTGAATGATCCTCTGAAATAATTAGAGGTTAAATCTCGAATTGACAAATATAATATTGTACTATATAGGTTGTTGAAGACTATAGTTATTTACTGTGCAATAAAGATAAAGATTGAGAGACAATGAAGTTTAAAAATTGGTGTGGTTAACAGCTAAGATACTAATGATTTATAGGGAGGATTTGGATATTATTTGATGTTGATAAGATTCAGTTGATTGTGGTGTTATCTCATTAACAATTCATGCATTACAAAGTGATATGCGGGGATAAAGAGTTCTATTGGATAGTTTTTTAGGGATTATATAATGTGATTGAGAGGGAAGAACTTTCGAAAGAGATGTCTGCATTTTACCCTGGCATTTCGATCCCTTGGCTAATTTATGGGGATTTTAATGTTATGATTAATAATTTTGACAATGTAGGAGGTTGTGATAAATGCCTTACTAATGCTATAGGATTTCATGATTGGATTGCTAACTCAAATTTGACTGAGCTACCTAAGAGAGATTGTCATTTCACTTGGTGTAATAACCAATTGGGTGATGACATGGTCCTAAGAAAACTGGATTGGGCTTTTACTAATGAGGAATAGAGTGAGAGATAGGACTAGTCTATATGGGAGGCATTATCTCCAAGGGTATCAGATCATTCACCTCATTACTATCCATTTGTCCTAGTCTGCTTATAGCAACAAAGGTGCTCTCGGATTTTCGACATATGGAATCTGTATGTCTGACATATACCTGGTACTAGCATGTTTCAGATCTATAGGAAGTTAAAGATCATTGAGAAAGAATTGAGAAAGCTAAATAAGGAGGGGTATTAGGATATGTCAAAGCAAGTGAAAGAGTGTAGGGGTATGATGGAGCAATTATAGATTAATATATAGAAAGATCCCTTTAATCCTACCTTCCAAGATGAAGAAAGAGGTTGTTTGGTGTGGTCGCCGAAGATAAGTGAAACCCATAAAAATACACAAACCGGAGATAAGTGAAACCCATGAAAATACACAAACCGGAGATAAGCTAAACCCATAAAAATACACAAACAAAAATATTTGCACATGAAGATATGGATGCACAAAAGAACTGAATGAATCATAAAATAGTTCAGAACCGAATGCTTGGCACAAATCTGCCAAAAGAGCATCTTTAGAAAGTATGGCACAACTTTACAAGAGCAAAAATTCATTTATTATAGAAAACAACAAAATCTAAAATGATTGTCTTACTCAAACAGCAGCCCCTTGGTATCAAGGCACAAACTGAAAAGAATGTTTTAAAAAAAAGAATATGATCCCTCAACAGGACAATAGCAGCAAGCTATAACATATTAGCTGAACTCAAAGTTACAAGCTAAATATGTTCTTACAGAGTCACCTGTGTAGAAAAGCATCAAAAAATAGGAAACAGATATTAATAGAAAAGAAGTTAGTTCATTAAGGACTGAAGCAAATTGCATTGCAGACTTCTTTGACCACAATCAGTAGAGTACATTAGCACAGACAAACATACACCTGATTAAAGATTCCTATAGCAATTTTACACAGCAACTAAGAGAATTAGGAAAAAAATGAAAAACCAAGTAGGAAGCAGATAAACATACTAGAAAGTGAATTTCCTGAATTCCAAATGTCAATTAACAATCTTGGCATGATGCGCCTCATCATAGCAACTAACTGCCAAAGGCAAATGAAAATATTCAGTTATTCAATGACTTGTAACATGGTAACAAGGAATTTGAATACTTTTTCTTGGATTTTTTTTTTTTTTTTATTTTTTACAAACAGGCCTTATTTTCTACAGCTAAACAAAGCAACCTGGCATAAGAATGAAAATTCAAGCCTCCAAAATAACAATTTATATACTGCTAGATAATTTTATAAGCATTTTTTGTAAGAAAAATATAGGAAAATGCACTAATCTTTCATTTTTTTTGTAAATTTTAACTTCTTGTATTACATTTTTCCAAGAATGTAACCCAAAATCATCACGAGTGAAAAAAGCGAATTCATATAGCTAACTCCAAACTTGAGATTAAGGTTTAGTTGAATTGATTATTATAACTTATGATTTAAAAGAAAAAAAAGACAAAATGGTACAATTTGATCAGTTTTAAATTTATAAAAGCATGCTTGCTGACATACTTTGGTAACTGGAATCAAAATTTTGGCAGTTGCTACTACCAGCGAAAAAGAAATATGCAGGAAAAGATTTTACACATGGACAGTAAGTTAACTTTGCTCTACTTATATGATTTGATATGAAAGTAACAAATTACAATTGCTGACTGTTGATGGAATCCATATATTATAAATCCTCATAGTTTAAGATTTCTCCATATATATATATATATATATATATATATATATAATTAAATTCTTTGGTGGTGGTCACCCATAGAGATTATTGGCGCACACCTTGCAACTTACTCATTTGGCTACACTTTCGAATCATAGGAGTTGCGATTGCACCAGGTACCCTTCCCATGCCAACCTCAGTTCCGCAGGGTGAAATTCAGCCCTGAAGATGCCACAAAAGTCACTTACAGAAGATTCACATGAAAGGGAAAAAAAAAAAAAAAAGTGCATGAATTGCTGAGTTCAGATGGTTTTGAAGATTATGATAAAATAATCTAGGAAATGATAGGGGAAAAAAAAATAACATTCTGTGATTTGTTGCGTGCTTCTGATGATTTTGAAGATGGTGAAAGAAATCTGGAAAATGACATGAAATAAAAAACAACATAGGGAGATCTTTTGTCAGGTTCAGGAGGATGGATTTGAAAAATCGTTACCAAATGAGATTAATGGAAAAAAATGTCTTGTTTTCCAGACCGCTTTGGCGGAAGAAAAGGAGCAAACAGATTAACTGAAACTTCACAAACTGGAGTGGCAAATAACCGGAACAACAAAAGTAAAATTGTTGCCATAACATATGATTGTGGAGAGTATTGGGGAATAAAGATTACAAGGAAAATGATAAACATGTTCCCTGAAGCAGATAATTACAAAAAATATAATGAAAAACATGAGAGAACAGAATGGACCGAGGTGAAGGGGGAAAGGAGGGTGTTGCATGATTCATCAATGCTGCAAGATTCTGAGTGATTTCTTTTTGTAGAAATCTCAAATACAGAGCAGCGATCCATTACATTCATATTGGATAAGGAAGATGTTTATGTCCTTGGTTTCAGAGTGGGAGATCAATATTACTTCTTTAAAGATGCTCCTGAGCCTGATATTCACATTCTTCTCAGGATATAAGTTCTAAATATCTTCCATTTGAAAGTCAGTATGGTGCAATGGAAAGTGAGGCAAAGCACAGAAGCCAAATCAACTTGGGAATCAAGGAACTGGATGATGCCATCTCTTCTCTCAACAAAACTAGTAAGAGCCCTGACTATAAAGGGGAGGCTCAAGCCCTCCTTGTGTGCATCCAAGTGACATCAGAAGCTGCACAATATTTTTATATAAAGCAAAAGGTTTGTGAAAGCATTGCAGATGCAGACGACCATAATAAAAAGTACTAAGAATTCCTCCCAGATAATACCATGATCAAGCTCAAAAGGAAATGGAAAAAAGATGTCTAAAGCAATCCAGAAAATCGACAATGTAGTGGTTGATGAAACGTTAATTGAGCATACGGCTCTCATCAAGTTCTATTTGCAAAGCAGTGGTGAAGCTGGAAACATTGATCAGCAAGGTAAAGGAGTGGGAAAGTAGAAGGAACAGAAGAAAAATCAGAAGGAAGAGAAACAAGTGAAGAAGTCAAAGGAAGAGAAGAGAAAGCAAAAGGACAAGAAAAAAGTGAGAAAGCAGGAGGAGCGAAGAAAATGAGGAAGAAATTAAGCTACATTAAATCCTTAACAACAACTAGCTCTCCTTTTTATGTTTGTTCAATTTTTATCCAAACATTTTAGAATTTCACAGACCTTTTTTTCTTGTCATGGCAATTTTTTTTTCTGACACATGTATTCTGCATATTTTCTAGACTATATCTGCTGTCTCTAATTGTTTTATGAGAAGAAAATATGTCTATTTAATTATTTCGTCTTCCTTCCTATATTCCATTCATTAAGTGAGAATCAACAGGAAAGAGAAAAAGACAAAAATAAAAATAGAACTTGTAATGTTACTGACTGAGAGTTCTTATTAATATCTTTGAACCTTTCTCCTTCTACAAAATCAGACAGTAACAAAACAATGCAAGTTATATAGCATGGTGGGGAAATCAAACGATGGTAAAATGACAAAAGCAATAGTAACAAAACATTTCTGCAAACGGGTGGTGTGCTAATACTGTACAATACAATAAGCTGATTATTCGAAAAAAAAAAAAAGGCGGATAAAAGTACTAAAATTAATATGAACAAGGACATAATCAAATATATGCGGAAAGAAATCAAACTATATGGCCAAAGTTGATGCAATCAAGACAGAGAGCTAAAACTTGATCTCATTAACAACATTTTTACAAAATTTTGTGTTTCTGTAATCAAACCTTGCAATAATTTGGCGGATCATTCCCACGCTTAGACTGCATAAGCCATTTGGTAACAGTGCCAGCAGAATCAGGAATTGTTCATATACATGACTCTAATCAACAAAATTCGGATCAGTAATAACAATGATGAACAAATACTGATCATATGGATGAGGAAGGAATAAAACACGAGAAAATTCCAAAAAAAAAAAAAAAGAATTACGTCGGGTTTAGCGAGTTACCTCTCACCTCCTAACGTTGATTTTCTCTTACTTTCCAATTCCATACTGCACCCACGACACGAAGCAAGATTACGGGCTGATCAACAACGCCAAAGTCAATATTGGCAATGTACCGAACTTGTCGTTTTCGGATTTCATTTATTTTCAATATGGGCTGGACGGACCCATACTCTCTATGTAGCCCTGGTAGGGATCCGCCCCGACAGCACCCAATACATTTACGTAAATTTTATATTATTTTGAAATTTGTTATAAATATATTTTTTTGTTTCTATATTGGTATCTAATAAATAATATTTTCATTTATAATGTAATATAATTAAATTTTATAAAAATAATTAAAAGAATTGGGGCAAAGAATCCTGACGATGACTGCATCTCTGCTTGGAAAAATTAATCAAATGGCCCCAATTAATAAAAAGAGCTGAAGAGCTAAAAATTACACATAAGTTGTTTTTTTTTTTTTTTTTAAATTTTTATAAAGAGGTTCATGATATTTCCGAATTAGTCTACATGTTACTTAAGATTAAATTTTTTTAAAAAAAATCTCAAAAAATTTACCTCCTACATCTAATTGAATATTAGAGCTACGAATCAAACTCGAATGAACAAATAAAAAAATAAAAAAAAAACTTAAAATTACAAGTGAGATCATCTTTTTTGGGCTTTAATATATAGTTAATTTTTTTTTATTAGAACGGAAAGAAATAATCAGAGTATTATCTTTAGATATTAATGATGATTAAATCTACTTCTAAATAATTTAAAGGGCATATTTCACATATCAAATGAATAATTTTTCTCATAAATTAAATTAATTTCTCAAGAAATTTCTTCACATATTTGAAAATTTTCTTGCACATCCATTGGAGCAAAACAATCTACAATCAACAACCGGATATAACATCTAAATTCTAATTTTCTATGGACAATTTTGTTATGGAAAGAAGCAGCATCATAACCTGACTTTGAAGTCAGCATATAGAACCATAAGCCCTTCCAAGATTTTCATAGCTACATGAAAATTTACCATAACCCACTAGGTATGCAGATGGGTCTATATTCGTAGCAATCATCAACAAATAAATGTGCAAGTTCGAGCTTAGTGATTCAAACTGTGAGAAACATGCTCAATTACTTGATGAGTTACAAAAGAAGAGGGTTCATTGCCCTTAATTGACAGAGTCAAGTTTCTGATGCTAAACCATGGAGAGGAGGCAAAAATACCCTTGTCATGAACACGTAGTGGAGAAACATGGGCTAGCTAGCTATCCAAGATAGCAAAGTTACTTGATATGCCTGAAAATGGTGACCTTGATCACCACAGTTTCACTATCAATCAGCTCGAATATGCAGACATCTCCCACCTTTAGACAACTTTCCATAGCGAATCAACACCATCCACTAGATAACTCACCTTTACGTGGATAGATATTCAGCTTCACTGTCCACCACCTATTTTCACTAATTAACTTTGCTTCTATGGATTCCTCAATGTTTCTGATAAAGTTATGTGGTACATGCTGCACGAATCAAGCAGCTGTTTTTAATCAAAGTTCACCTATAACAATGAAATATTGTAATTATTTAATATGTTATTAGATTCAGTATACCACTCCGGAATTATCAAGATGGTTTGGAGAAATAATCGCTTTGAAAAATGGATTCGCTGAGGTGAACTCTTTTGCCGCTTCAATTGCGCCACGATGATTCGAACAAGAAGGCTTGTTTTTGTCTGCAACACATCAAATTAAACCTGAGAAAATTCTGTTTTCCAAAGCATCTATGTGTATGCAGTGAAGAATTTAATAAACAATGCACCTGTCATTCTTCGACAAATGGATACTTTAAATGTAAAATTTTTGCCTTCAATCAGCTCAAAGATACAAACATCACCAATTTCCAGATGATATTCTTCTGCAAATGCCCTCCAACCAAAAGTGATTTTTGCTGTTAAATTGCTTGCTGTATCACGTATATGGTACTTAACAGGCCAACTTCTTCCATCCAAGCCTTTTAGTGTGGCATCACCACCATTTTTTTGGCTGAAATATTTCCTAGCAAAGCTTTCTGGTATTGCCTAGAAAAGTATTTAAAAAGAAAAAAGAAAAAAATTGAGCAGCAAAACAGATTATGACCTTAAAAGATCAAGACAACATTTACCGTCAAATTCCAATCCACTTAAGGCTTACCATTTTTTTTCCAGGATAAATATATGATGGCTGCATTAAAACCATGAAAAAAGATTATTCGATTTAAAGTTAGCATTTGCTATTTGCAGAGCCTTAGTTTTTTTATGACCCATTAATCGTTTTGACCCTGAAACAATCACATATGATGCTTGTTTGTCACTGCAAGTTTCATTCTTTCCTGCAAAATCATCCTCTCCTGCAGTTAATCAAAACCATAAATACAGTTTGAACTCCTTTAATCTCCAAGAAAGAAAATATTGTGTTAGTTGGAAATTGCATACCTTCAACTTTTCTTGTCAAATTCTCAATCTTCACCTTCTTAAGAGGCCCAGGGCATGACAGTGGTGATTTCCCTTTCCTTTTTAGGCATGGCGAAAAATCATCCAAGATTTCAAAAGATGTCTTATTCTTAGATTTTTTAGCCTCTGCTGGTTCTTTCAATTCTTTCTCAAGATTAGGCTTCTTATTATCTCCATCAGTGATACTGAATGGATAGTCTATCTCAGAAGCACTCTTGTCAAACATGACCACGTTGAAATGGGTATTTTCTTTATCATAGGTGAAGACTAAGAACGACCCATGTACTAGCGAGTAATATTCCACAAATTTTTGCCAACCCTTTGTTAACCATGCGACACAATCACATTTCATCAACTCTATTATTTTGCACCAGTTGGGACCTTAAGAATTATAGGATTTGAAAGATACACACTACTTCCATACTTTCTTATGAAGTTCTTAGGAATACCCTAAAAACCAAAGCTTCACAGTAAGCGAACTGCATGTAAAATGAAGATCGTAAAAAAGAAAAAAAAAGAATTACCCATCACTTACAAGCTTTTTGTCACGAATGGTACCGTCAAGAATTACTTTGAAAAAATGGGGTGTGTCTGCCTTGAACAGTCGATGCTCAATGCCTTTGGAAGCCATTGTTGAAGAGTAGGATGCCTTGCCCTGCCCGTTTCCCTTCTCGGTTCTTGGTACTAATGAATCGTCCCCTCGTTAGTATTCAATGGCTCTAAGTGGGTTTTATTCAATGTTGGCAGTTGTGGTTCGTGAAGTAATGATGGTTACTTCAACAGCCACAGCTTCATTTATGCAATTAGTTAAAACTCCATTCTGACACTGAACATTTATCCATAACTTTGCTGAGGATTTAAGTTTGGTTGCACTTTAATCCTAAAACAGTTATATCATAACCATCTTAGTCTCGAAAAGTTTGATACTTCACACTTTTAAGGACTAAATGGTTGATTCTGAAAGGAAAGGATCCTTAAGGAATTTTTTTAAAATAAAAAAAATTCAACATGAGCTAATCATGACCTAGTAGCACACAAAACTAATAGATTCAGCCCTTCCAAGATTTCCAAAGGTACCGCATGAACATTCCCATGACCCACTCCATAGGCACAAGTATACATTTTTATGGCCATCATCATTCATCAACAAACAATAGTGCATGTTCAATAATTTAGACTCGATTAAAACATGCGCAGCTGCAGAAGAGCTCCAAAGGAAAATAGGGTCATTCCCCTTAATTATCATAATCAAGTGGAACCCATCAAGGAGAGTAGTGAAGTAGTAAAAGTTCTCAACATAGAAACATGTCCAAGTAGAGTTGCAATATTAATCCAACATTTCTAACAAAGTTACAATATGCCATTGTTGACTAGTACGATTTCCTGTTTACCTTCCTCTTACTTCTTGTAGTAATTATTTTTCCTTTCCATAGTATCCAGAATGTCTGTTGGCTGGCTGGTGATGGTGAGAACAGACTAATTACAGCAGTGGTTTGATATCTCATTCAAGTCAAGCAAAAGAAGTAGTTAGCCAGCAGTGGCAATTAAGTAGTTAAGGCTCCTGAACCTGTACTATAGGTTAACCAAACAGCTACAGCTATGCAATTAGCTAGAAAGCAAGAATCAACGACTCTCTTAGTCATTAATGTTAAGTTTCTGACATTTGAAATTTATCCATCTGTTGATGAATATCAAAAAATTTGATTGCACTTAAGTCCTCCAGTGGTTAGATCAGCAACCATTTTAGTCCTCCAAATTTTTATGCTTTCCAATTATAAGGATAAAATGGATTACTAGTAGTTTTTAGATGGCACTTATAGCACTTCACCGATTGGTTAGCAGACAAGCATGATTAGACTAACCCAACTTACTGCAACAAAATGTTATGGAAAATTTACATTTCTTCTTAATTTTCAAAGTGAACCAACAGATTCAGCCGCCAAGCTTTTCAAAAGGCACCACATGAACAGTAACCCTGACCTACTCAACAGGCAGAACACATTTTACAATGCAAGTTCAACATTACTGATTTAGATTGTACCAAATCATGCTCAACTACAGAAGAAGAGTTCCAACAGAAAGAGGGCAATTGCCTTTAATTATCGTCACTAAGTTACTGCTGATTCCTGTTCAATTGTTTGCTGATTCCTGCATTGACATCAAAAAAAGAAAGTACTATAAGTAACGTTTTCTGAAGCTTACTGTACTACTAAGAAAACTAAATAATTAATCATTGGATATATAACTTATAACAGACCAAGACCGAGTGATGGGCTCCCATTTGCATCTTTAATCTCTCTGAAAATGATGACTTTGAATGTAGTTTTGGTGCAATCAATCAGTTCAAAGACACAAACATCACCAACTTGCAAGTGATTTTCCTGTGCAAAGTTCCTCCAACCAGTTGTCAATCTTGTTCTTACATTTTTACAGCCCACACAAGGGTATCGAACAGACCAAGCTTTTCCTTCCACTGTGTTGAGAGTGACTATTTCACCTTGCTTCTTGAAATATTTCCTGCCAAAGCCCGCGGGTATCGTCTACATAAACAATTAACAGGGGCAAAAAAAAAAAAAAAAAGTTGAATGCAATGATGAAAAATATTATATTAAACATATGAAACAACATTTTAGTGCTATTTCATGTGAATTTGTGTGTGCGATAGTAGAACCCATCAATCGAAAAACTCCAACATTAGTGTTATATATACAATATTTTCAATAAGATTCTTGTATCAATTGAATGCTTACCAATTCATAACCTGCAGGATAAACATATGTGGGTTGCATTGTGCTTATGAAGAAAGGATTTTTAGAGTCAAAATTTATGTTTACTCCATTGACTCTCTTAGCTGCAAAATGAATTCCTTTGCCCAAAATAAGAAGCAACAAATATAAACATATCCTCAACATTATCTTTTTAGGCAGAAATTGCATACCTTGAAACTGTCTATTGGGATTCTCTAGCTTGATTTTCTTTGTTCTTTGACATGGCGAGAAGCCATCCAAGATTTCAATAGATGCCTCATTTTCAGGCTCTTGAATCTTTAGCTCCTGGAATTCTGTAGTTTCAGGTTCTTGAATCTTAGGTTCTTGAAATTCTGTCTCAAGATTAGCCTTCTCATTATGTCCATTGATGGTACTGAATGGATAGTCTATCTCGGAAGCACTCTTGTCAAATATTATGACATTGAACTGGCAATTTCTCTGATCATACTCAAAAACTAGGAAGGACCCATGTGCTAAGGAGTAATACTCCACAAATTCTTTCCAACCCTTTTGCAACCATATTTCACCATCACATTTGACTAGCTCTACTTGCCATTTTGCACCACTAGGTATCTTCAAGATTAATGGACTCAGCAAATCATTCCCATACCTTTTGACAAACCTCTTTGGAATACCCTGGTATAGTATACATATAAAATCTTTAAGAGTTAGTCCACTATACAGAACAGCAATGGCACAAGAAATCAAACCCTGAAAATTACTTTCTGTTTTCCTGGAGCAAATCCATTTAATTCTAGGTGATATATATATATATATATATATATATATATGACAAGAAGATAGTAAGAGATAATGGAAAAGCAAAAAATCCATTTATATGATACCATGTTCAACATATAACAGAGACATAAGAACACTTACAAGCTTTTCATCTTGAATGGTATCATCAAGAATTATCTTGAAAAAATGGGGAACCTCTGCCTTAAACATGAAAACTCCAGTGCTGCTCTCGGGACAAGAATCCATTCTTTAACAGCTGTGTTGACCTTTCGGGTTCTAATGAGCATTACCATTTAAATATTGACATAATATATTTAGCTGTGCTTTTATTTGATTGTTTCATTAAATGTTTGCAGTCGTAGTTCGTGCACTAATGGTGGTTTAAAACTCCATTCTGACAATTAACATTCCTCCATACTTTGCTGAAGATTTAAATTTGGTTGCACCTTAATCCTCAAACGGTTATGTCATAACCATTTTAGTCCTTCAAAAGTTTGATACTTTACATTTATAAGGACTAAATGATTAATTCTGAAATGAAAGGATCCTTAAGGAAGGATTTTTTTTTTTTAATAAAAAAATTCAACATGAGACAAACATGACCTAGTAGTAATATGCCACTGTTGAAGAGCACTGACTTCCCGTTTACCTTCCTCTTACCTTTTGTAGTAATCATTTTTCCTCTCCTTAGTATCCAAAAGGTTTGTTGGCTGGCTGGTGATGGTGATAACAGACTAATTACAGCAGTGGTATGATATCTCATTCAAGTCAAGCAAAAAGTCAGTAATAATTAAATAGTTACGGCTCGTGAACCTGTACTATAGGATAACTCAATAGTCACAGCTATGCAGTTAACTATAAAGCTAGAATCAGCCACTCAATCTTTTAGTCATTAATGTTAATTTTCTGACATTTGAAATCTATCCATCATTTGATGAAATTCTAAAATTTGATTGCACTTAAGTCCTCCAGTGGTTGTATCAGTAACCATCTTAGTCCTTTAAATTTTTACACTCTGCAATTATAAGGATAAAATGGCACTTATAGCACTTCACCAATTGGTTAGCAGAAAAGCATGATTAGACTAACCCAACTTAGTGAAACAAAATGTTTTGAAATATTTACATTTCTTCTTAATTTCCAAAGTGAACCAAACATGATTTTGTAGTCACATATGAAACCAACAGATTCAGCCCTTCCAAGATTTTCAAAGGACCACATGAACATTAACCTTGACCCACTCAATGGGCAGAATACATTTTTATACCAATCATCAGCATGTTACAATGCAAGTTCAACATTACTGATTTAGACTTCAGCAAATCATGCAACTACAGAAAAAGAGTTCCAGTAGAGAGAGGGCCATTGCCTTTAATTATCATAACCAACTTACTACTGATACTAAAACAATCAAGTAAAATAATGAAACAAGTAGAGGTACTGGATGCCCTATCCAACATATCTGAAAATGGAAACGTTGATCAGCACAGCTTCACTATCAATCAGCTCAAAAAAGCAAACATCTCCTGCTTGCAGAGAATTTTCCCTTGCAAATAGACCCCATCCGGCAGCTAACGAACCTTTGCTATAATGTGGATAGATAACCACCTTCACAGGCCACAAACTATTCCCAACCTGCAATTTTGCTTTTTCTGTGCCTTGCTTGATGTTCCTGATGAATCTATGTGGTACATGCTGCGCAAATCAAGTAGAATTTTGAATGCCATAAATACGACTATGATGACAATAAGGGCTAAATAAAATAAGATTCCAAACCATAGTCAAAGATAATAATAGTATAAGTTGATTTCCAGCACTGGTTAGGGATCATACCACATGCTCCAGATGGCTGGGTGGAATAATCAATTTGAAGAATGGATGCACTGAGGTGAAATCTTTGGCAGCTTCTATAGCTTTAGGAGGACTAGAACATGAAGCCTTGCGAACAGTTCCTGCTACCACTTTTTCATCTATCCATCGCTTGTTCTCACCTGCAAGATATACACAAACATAAATAAAGTATTCTGCTTTCTGAAGCATATACATATGCAGACTGAGCAATGCACCTCTCGTTCGCCGAGAAATGGAAACTTTGAATGTAGTATTTTTGGCCTTTATCATTTCAAAGATGCAAACATCACCAACTTCCAAATGATTTTCTTTCGCAAATGCCATCCAACCACCAGCTATTTTTGGTCTTGATCGTTTTGTGCTATCTAAACTTCCTCTATAGTACTTCACAGGCCAAGTTCTCCCATCCACACCAATGAGAGTGGCATCAACAACTTTATTTTGGTTGAAAAATTTTCTAGCATAGCTTTCTGGTAATGACTACATACACATTTAAAAAGAAACGGAAAACAAAAAGATGTAATTAACACAGAAAACGAATATTTTGCTAGGTTCTGTTCAATGTCTCGGATTCTAATTGAATCAATGCTTACCAATTGTGTGCTAGGATAAACATATGATGGCTGCATCATAATCATGAAAAAAGGATTATTAGTCTTAAAGTTTGAGCTTGCTCTATGACAAGCTTCGGTTTTTTCTTGCTCACCCAATGCCTGCATCCTCTTAGCAATCCTATTTCGTTTCTGTTCCTTTCCTAAAAAAACAATATCTCTAGTTACTAAAAGCTTGTGCTAGTTTAAGTGTTTAAACTCGAAGAAAGTTAATGTTGAACTAACTGCAAATTGCATACCTCTAAGTTTTACTCTAGGATTCTCAACCTTCATCTTCTGATGAAACCTAGAGCATCGCAATGATGGTTTCTCTTTTCTCTTTCGACAAGGCGGAAAGTCATCCATGATCAGAACAGATGCCTCATTTTCAGAGTCTCCAATCTTTTGCTCCTCATTTTCAGAATCTTCAATCTTTTGATCACAACAGATACCGAACGGATAGTCTATCTCAGAAGCACTCTTGTCAAAAATGATGATGTTGAAAAAGCAACTTTCTTGATCATATTGGAAAACTAGGAAATACCCATGTGCTAGTGAGTAATACTCCACAAATTCTTGCCAACCCTTAGTTAACCATGTCACCCCATCACATTTCTTTAGCTCTATTTTCCATTTTGCACCAGTAGGGACCTTAAGAACCATAGGGCTTGACAGACGGACACTATTTCCAAATTTTCTTATGAAGTTCTTGGGAATACCCTGAAACAAAAGCCTCATAGTAAACCAACTGCAGAAATTAAGATCTTAACACCTCCCCTCCCCCCCCCAAAAAAAAAAAAAAAAGCGAGTCCTACTCAGAAATTACAGAGATCAAAAGGATACTTACAATCTTCCCAGCTCGAATGGAATCGTCAATAATTACTTTGAAAAAATGGGGTGTGTCTGCCTTGAACATCAAGAGTTCACTGCGTGGCTTGGGACAAGAAGCCATTGTTGGGGAGCTCTACTTTCTTTGAGACAATTCCATGCAGCTTCTAGCCATCTATCTATGCTGTGAACTATTTTTCCTGCAGGGTTAGAGAGACTTTTATTTTGTGCTTATGAACCTGTGCTGCTACAGCTGAATTGAATTGTCCCATCTCAATTCAAATAAAAAGCACATATTATTGAATACATATTTTTTTTAAATGATATCATCTGATTAGATGTTCTTGTAAAATTATGATAATTTTTTTTTTATAAAATATCCTGTAATTAGATGTTTTTGTAGGAGCACGACAAATTAATTATAAAATTAATAATATGTAAAAGGCCGAGGATAACACTTACCTTGTAGCACTTGTCCAAGCACGACCCTTAATTTGCATCGAATATATTTTTTGCAATTATCCAGAGAGCAATAACATGCTACAAACCAAAAGTAAGGCTTATGCGGAACGGGGAACTGAAAATGACATGACATGAAACTCATAAGTTTGTTTCCTATTGAAGGTCCCAACACTTTAACACCATCTTTTTTTAAAAAAAAAAAATTTCTCTTCCCTCCCATTTTCTCGCAGTGCCCAAATATAGTCTGCTGCAGAAGATGTAACTATAGAGTTCATTAATGAGTATGAGAATTAATCCTGCATTTTAATTATCTCCCAAACTGGTGATACTGTATGCTAACAATTATAGAGTTGGGGTTAAAGCATCTGCTCTGCTATATAAATTTACCATTGTTCTACATTTTCCTTAATAATCATAGTTCTAAAATGCATTATTTTCCTTAATAATCATAGTTCTAAAATGCATTATTTTCCTTAATATTAGTTCTAATACAACATTCAAAAATAGAAAAAGAAGTTGAAGCTCAACTAAATACTAATCTGTCACTGAAAAGATCTTGAAATTGCAATGTGAACGAACAACTAATTATCCTCTTAAAAATGGAAACGTTGAACAGCTAAATTTCACCCTTGATCAGCTAAAAGAAGTAAACATCTCCAACTTGCAGTGAATCATCCCTAGCAGGTACATTCCATCTAGCAGACAACTGATCTTGACCATAAGATGTATAGATGGTTAATTGCACTGGCCACTGTCTCTTTCAACATCTAAGGTTACTCTCCCAGAGCTTTGCTTGTATATTCCGCCCTGCTTTGCTTTGATACACTGCCATAATTTATTTTGGTACATACTGCACAAGAAAGAAAATCAAATACCATCAAAATCTCACATCTTTTGATTCTTGACAATAATGACAGTGAAAAAACAGAACTTAGATCAGCAGAACTAATAAATCTGTTCCGTTGGCTTAGCTAGTATATATGACATTGAGTCCTCATTAGGTCTTTGGCCTCAAGTCCATTTTCGGGCATTGAATTGACCATAAGTAAAAGTTATGTTTTCTTAAGCATGTTGGTAAAATACTTGGAATCGTCTCTAGACTAAATAGAAATTAACCATAGGATCCATAAAATTTAACTGAAAGAGTGATGGGAAGCTATCTGCATCTTTGGTGCAGCGAAAGATTTTAATCTTCATTGTAATGTCAGAGCAGTTAATCAGTTTCAAAACACAAACATCACCAACTTCCAATTCATTGTCATGTGCGAATTCCCTCCATTCATCACCAATTCTTGTGTCTGAGTTTCCATAGTCAATATACTTAGCAGGTCATGTCCCTCCATTCTTGTTAGTAAGGATGACGTCGCCGCGCCTGTTTCTTAAATATTTCCTAGCAAATTTTGCTGATAAACACCTCAAAAACATCAAAAGAAACCCAACAGAACAAAAAGTATTTTGAACATAAAACAAGGAATGTGGTTTTCAGTCTATAGAGTTTCCAATTTTTATTTGATGCTCACCACTTGAGTTCTACCAGGAACATCCCAACAAATTTCCGAGGTACATCCTGCACAAGCAAAATGTTTGAATCCCATAAGAATCCCCCTAACTAACAAATCAATCCATTATAATAAGTTTTGCAAAGTATATAAAAGGTCTACGATCCCACACCCTCATGTAAGTATTAGCACTCACTCATCTAGAAGTACTTCACGATGTCAAAACTGGGTCAAAGCTACTTTGGTTGAGGCGCTATAGAACATACGGATAAGCTACAATACAGCCTCCAAGATGCAATAAATATAGACTCCAATCCTCAATCTTTAGAATTAGTGCTCCTTAGTCTCTTAATGCTGACATATAAACTAAACTTTCACTATATTGCCCAGCAGTTATAAGGCTATTTCGCTATACGAGTGATGTTCAAGATGGTGACATGATCTAATGATCGCTTTGAAGAATGGATTTGCAGAGGTAAGTTTATTGGCGGTAGCATGAGTCTTTAAAGATGAATTTCTTGGAAAAGACTCTCTGCCAACAGTCGGAACTGTTTTCACGTTTCAGTTGCTTGCTACTTTCTGCATGACGTGTAAAAGTACTGTCTTATGATAAAACATTGAACTCCCTGGCTTCATTTGAATATTTTGCTCTTGTAACTGTCTCAAAATCAGGCTGTTCACTTTCTTCATTGTTGCTATTAAATGGATCGTCTATCTCCAACGCACTCTTGTCAAACATTACGACATTGAAATAGCAATTTTTCTGATCATATTCAAAAACTAGGAACGATCCATGTGCTCGTGAGTAATACTCAACAAACTCTGGCCAGCCCTTTTGTAACCAAAGCTCACCATCACAGTTAACTAGCTCCACTTGCCATTTTGCACCACTAGGGACCTTCAAGATTACCGGACTCAACAAATCATTCCCATACCTTTTGACGAACCTCTTTGGAATACCCTGTTATAATATACATACAAAAGCCATCTATTTCTTGGTGGTATAAATATATGATAAGAAGGTTCCCAACCTTTTACTTAAAAAAAATATGATAAGAAGAAACTAAGAGATATAGAACGGAAAACCAGAAGATCCATTTAATAGCAGAGAGAAAAGAACACTTACAAGCTTTCCATCTTGAATGGCATCATCAAGAATTATCTTGAAGAAATGGGGGATTTCTGCCTTAAACATTAGTCTCGTGGGACAAGAATCCATCCTTGAACTTCTAATGACTCTATTACCACTTAAACCTGAAATCTGTTGCTGTGATAGTGTGACACTATAGAAAGCCAGGACTTTGCTTGTTCTTGAGAATACAAAGTTATTGCCACATCAAGTTTTGGAAAGTGCAAACAAGGTTCTAATACTACCATGAAGCTCGATTCTCCCGGCAAAATGAAGCAACTCTGTAGTTATCAGTTCTCACATGCTGAATAAGAGGGCTCAAATTATAATAATTTTTTTATTTATATTCTAAGAGGATACACAATTTTTATAATATATAATATGTTTTTTCAAGGATAAAATAATGTAAAAAATTATAAAAAATAATTATTTTGTCAAAAATTAAAGATTGCAGAAATTTCTACAAATTAATTGTTATATGTTGAGAATGAAGTTACTGAGTTAAAGAGGCAAATGGACAGAGCAACAGATAAATAACAGCTATTTGAAAACACTTAGTGATCCGGTGCGTTTTGTTCATAAACAGTATTGTATTGTTGGTGTTCTTCTTTCATGTGTCTTCAGCTATCTCGGCAGCAACTTGCAGCAGAATTGGCGGGAATGATTCTTCAATTAACTTAATCGATTTTGTAGGAATTTGTTAGGAGATTGTTGGGTTAGTTTTGCCATATCAGCTTCTTGTTTTCTCCTTGATTTTTGTGTATAAAACCCTTGAATGTTCTAATGAAAATGAGAGGGAAAAATTTACAGAAATTGTTTTTCTCTTATTCTTCATCAATATTAACATTATAATGAAATATGTGTCTCTTATTCTTCATCAATATTAAATTTTCACTAAAATTTAAAGATTTATATTGTAATCATGAAATATGTCATGTGTTCATGATGAAAGTATGATGGCAATAATAAACCACTTGTGATGTAAATTGTTCTTATAGTTGCATGGTTATAATTAAAGATGACATCATCTAAGGAGTTTATGATAATCAATAGTGCGAATTGTAATCAATAAGGGCTTTTTTTTCTTTTATTTTGATCATATATATTCTTTCATAGATTGTTAAAATTTATTTACAAAGTGTGAAATAATATTTTATTTTCTAAGCATTATAATGCCTAAATATACACCAGATTATATTTGATTTGTGCTAAAATTCAAAGATCTATATTGTAATTATAAAATATATGTTATATTCATAGTGGATCTATGATGGTAGTAACAAATCACTTGTGATGTACATATAACACATTATTCTTATAGTTACATTTTTATAATTAAGTATGATACCATCAAGAGGAGTTGGATTGCATTGAATAAAGAATATAAATTCTGATTACAAATGACTTTTTTTATCATTTAATATTTTTATATATTGTCCAACTTTATGAAATTGTGGAAGAAAACTTTCTTTATATAATGCTTAAATATACACCAAATCATATCCAATTTGATCTTAACTTTAAAAATTCACACTATAATTATGAAATATATCATGTATTCATAATTAAAGTGTGACGGCAATATCAAATTACTTGTAAGGTAGATATAATACTATTATACTCTAATTTATAAATATATTATGTATTCATAATTAAAATGTGATGACAATATTAATATTTGTGAGGTAGATATAACACTATTATTCTCTTTTTTTTTTTTTACTTGAAATGTTGAAATAAAAAGAATTACTTAAAGCAACTAAATTTTTTGAGACTAGAATTTGTTTTTTTATTGTGAGTATTATAATGTTTAAAGGACCATATTCAATTTGCATTAAACGTTTAAACTTTACATTATAATTATATTAGAATGTATCATGTATTTATGGTGAACATATAATAGCTTTTGAATTAGATATAATACATACTTAAAAATGCTCACTGTGTAAACTCTATAATGTATGGCTACTTCATAGATGTGATAATATATTTTAATTATTTTAAGAATTATATGTAATGAGAATGAAAAAAAAATCTACTGTAAAATAAACTTTTGCCTCGCAATTTTGAAAAATATAATTATTCTCAATGATTTACTATAATATGTATGTGTGTGTATATATATATATTATGAGAAAATTGAGTATGAAAAATTATAAATATTTAAAATGTATATTTTTAATAAATATTTTAATAATAATATAATTTTATATGATATTATGTTACGTGATAGATCATAGATATAACATGAATTTATAAATAAAAATAAATATTTTAAAGTGAAGAAAAATTAAAAAAAAAAAAAGAAAAAAAAAGAGGTGTGGAATCCCACGTTGAATGAAGATGAGATAGGAAGGGTTGGGTTCCTTTTGAAAGGAGTAGGCCTCCTTTTTTATTCTAGGTAATATTTTGCTACTTCTATTATATTAATAGTTAGATAAGTGACACATATTTTAAATATTTTACACTTAAATATATGTATTAACTGATATTCTAGATGTATACTATAAGCATTTTACACATGGAAATAACAAATATTTTATACTTGAAAGTAGCGAGAAGTAAAATATTTTTCCTTTTATCTAATTACTACTTGGCTAATTATCAATAAATTTTTTTATTGGCTTAAATTTAATATTTTTCCAATTTGATCAAGATAAAAATTTGATAATTAAAATTTTGTAACTGAGGGATTTAGAGTTTATTTGAGTATGGTGGGTTTTAGATTAGAATCAAGAATTGAAATTTTTTTTAATCAATCAATTGAAATTAAAAAATTATACGAAATTGAACTGATTTTTTTAATCTAATTTAATTTGATTTGATTTTTTATGTCAACTTTATGTGAAACGATTAGTATTAGAAATCTTTATATATATATATATATATATATATATATATATATATATATATATATATATATATATATATAT
>CATIWR010597333.1:0-40280 GCA_949677035.1 Omphalea diandra
ATATAAGGCTTACTTTAAAAAGATTAAAAAAAACTGTTTTCTTGATTCAAATGTTTTAAGTTTTGGCATGATAATTTATGCTTGCATTGTAACTTTTATTTGTCACCATGAAGGTGATATTATATTTGTTAATTTAATGTGCACTTTAGCTAGAGGTAAAATTATTTTTGTTAAAATTATATTAATGTAGTTTTTTACATTAATGATAGGTTACTTTTTCGTAGTTTTTGATAGTTTTTGTCATCTTCTCTATTTGCTATTATTTTATTGGTTCAAATTTTAAATATATTTTAATTTTCTTTTATTTTATGTGTAGTGTTCACTTGGAGAACTATAGAGTATATAGTTTCACAGTTCAAATAGAATAGTTATTTATAATTTGTGTAACTTTACTTATTGAAAGTGATTTATTTATGTGTGTTTATTCAGTAATTGGTGAGTCCTTTATTAATATATTAGTTATTTTTTTTTCAGATTAGCATAAGTTGTCTTTTATAAATATTAGTATGAATTCATCACTAGGTTACGCGGATTAGGTTGTCTTACTTGAAAAATTGAGATTTTTAGTTTCTATTTTAATTTAAGTTATTTTTTTAAATGATTATAGATTTGATTTTATATTTCACTTAGTTTATCATTTGAATTACTCAACTTTATATTTTGTGATTGCCTTTTTTTAATTACTATTTCAGTTAAATTATAAACTATATATTACAGGTTTGACGTTATGTTACTGTGATGATATTAAATGAAATTTTTAGTACTTTATTATCATATTATCATAGGACAATGGCCGTTCTTGGTATTAAATTTAGTTTTTTTAATTGTTTTTCCCTTTTTATTTCTCTTTTTGAAAGATCCATTGCTAGGTGTGCACAATTTTTTTTGAATTTTATTTTAATGCACATACATATTCTTCCTCTCTCTTAAACATGAGTGTTTGATGTCCAATTTGTAAAATTACTATTTTTGAATTTTACAAATAATTTGCATGTTCTTTTTTTATTGCAACTTGGATTTACTGCTTTATGAGACTAAGATTATTTAACTTTAAAGATCCTATTTTGTGGATTTCTTTTATATAAAATAAGGAGAAGACGTAATTGAGTCTAAAATATTATGCATTTCACTCCAATTCAAACCAGGTATCTTGATTTTTTTTTTTTCAAATGTTCATAGTTTATTTTCTTTGTTATTTTATAATATCTACTTCATAGTGCTACAAAATAATTGATAATTCTAATTTCATAGAATGATTGTTGATGTCGTGATCAAAATCGAGTGATAAATTTTATTCTTTTACTTGACATTTTGTTGATGATACATTAAATATTGATCTTGATTAATTTTTCATGCAAATGCATCAATAATTGATTTTAACAATTAAACTTTAATTGATTTTAAATCGTGACATGAGTCATATAAATATCATGTTAAAACTTAACCCTGAATAATTTTTTTGTGTGGATAAATTCTAATTTAAATTTTAAGTCTATGTAAATTTTTTTAGAAGTTGGTAATATGGCTAATGTTTAGAGGGTTGCATTAATAGATGATGTATCATGTAAAATGGAAAATGTCTATTTATGTATTGGTTCAAGAAGGATGGCGCCTTGCATAACTTTTTCATGTCCATTGTATAGTTGATGCGCTTTCCACACAGGTATGGAAAAATATTTTTTTTACATAGCTAAACTCACAATATTGTAACACTGATGATACCTCAAAGATTTTAGGTACATGATTTCTCCAATTTGTGTATTTCCTTATATGCTAAATGAGCAAGTATAAATTAATGTACTAATGAACATGGTGTAGATAAATGTGGAATCATTTTCGATTTTTTTTCTATGTATATATGTGCAAAAATGGAAACATTAACATGTGTAGTATATGTGGATATATTTCAGGGTAAATATATGTGTGCAAAGAGCCTTATATATATATATACATTTTGGCATTTATTTCTTTTAACTAATTGTTTAATTGATACAATTTTCATAATATACCCTACAGTGCACCTTCAATATTTGAATGTTATTTTAGGGAAGAGTTTCCACTTCTACGAGTATCTCAAAGATGCTTTTTGAATATCCTAAAAAAACTCTGACTAACGAGATCATAATTTTGGAGGAATAGAATCTAGGTTTAAAAAATTGAATCTTACAACATCTAAAAACTATTTTAGTTTCATATGTATTTTGATTTGGAAAATTTATATTATGCATTTAGGTTGAGAATTAATTTGTATTGTAAAAATTTTGAAAATTTTTATCTTAATAAATCAAATATTATTTTTTCTTACATTTTAAATGTATATTACAATTTTATTATATTTTTAAAATTTTTTATTACTAGCAACAACGCTCGGATTATCTCACTAGTATCCAATATAAGTTGCAATCAAGTGTGCATCAATGGTGATTAATTATTTATTTTTGGTAACATACTATTCATTTTGTTCTATAATAAATGTCGTTCAGAGTTTTTGTATATATATTAAAAATTATATTTAATAGATATTCTTACATAAATAAAAGATTATGTTATCCTTAATTAATTATTTTCATAAATTATTATGTACTCTATAAAAAATAATTATTATGAAAGAGAGAAAAAGAAAAATTGAAAAAATTAATTAATGTTTATAAATAATTGTAAAACGTCATATATTATAAAATAAAATTTTTTTTCTAAAATAATATATAATTTGAAACGAAGAGAGCACTAATTAAATTAAACTTCTTATGTTTTTCAGGCTAACAAGGAAAATTTGTTTGTAAATTTTCATTATTTATTGAATATTATTTATTAGTTTGTTTTGTTGTGTCTCATTATCTTATAGATAATGAAAAAAAATTCTGCAATATTAAAAATAATGGTATAAGGTATATATTAGCCCTTCAACTATTTAAGCAAATTTAATTGGACTCAAAATTAACTCTTTGGCCAATTAAACCTAAAAATTTTGAGTTTTAGATCATTTAAACTCTTTTTACACATATAATGTGTACAATTATTGGTGAATCAAATAAATTAATTTAAAAAATACACTCTTTCTCTTCATATTCTTCAAGAAATAGAACAAATATAAAAAATTAGCAAATAGATTAATTTAAAAATACACTATTTTTCTTTATATTCTTCAGGAAACAAACCAAATTTAAGAAGATAAAATTATAAGCAAATAAAGAATAGGATAGTGAAAACAATAATCAGAATAAGAATCAAGGATCCTCTTTAATCTAATTAAGAAAACTCTTAGAAAAATAATGATGCTCTTTTATGGAAAGTTTCTTCACAAACTTTCCAGGTGAGGCTTCAAGCTTCTTCAATGTTGACTATAAACAAACAAAATTTGAAATTGAATCAATAATTAGACAAGCAATCCACTGTATCTTAAACTGAAAAATATGTAAACAGCAATTTACGTAGATAAAATCAACCAACTTTATTTTCTAATCCATAATTCAATTCTTATCCACTTTATTGATCATTAATGAAACTCTAATTTATCATTCAGTTTAAATAAATATTTTAAATCACCTACTGTTGGTGAAGACTCAATGCAATTCCAGCAATTACCTATATCAAAATCTTCAAGGGACAAACTATGGAGTGAAAGAGAAGAGGAAAGTGCTGATAGGCGAAAAGATAAGTGAAGGCGTGGTGATAAAATAGTGACGGTAGATGGAGGTGTGGTGAAAAAATAGTGATGTCTAAAGAATTTTTTCTCTTTTTATTTTTAAGAATAAGATTTTTATTTAAATTGTTGCAATTTTAATATTTCACTATCTTATATCAGAATGTGTGATACATGCGAATCAATAATTCAAAATTAAATTAAATTTTAAATAATTTAGAATGAATTGATCGAAAAGTTAATTTTAAGCCTAATTAGACTGATCTAAATAATTAGAAGCCAAAATGGAACTCATTCCAAATAAGTAACTAAGCACTCATATAAGCAATTCCAAAATTTGGGTCTAGAAGTAGTTGGTCTCGCATTAAGGCCCAAGAACAACGTTTGAACCTTGGCGCCCAAGCTATAGACGGCATCCGCGTAACGCCAACGCTTGAGAGACCCACACGGTGAAAGCCCTAAACCCTTCCGACGCCAAACCTACGCGCTCTTCTTCATTACAAGCACTCGCTGTCTCATATGCTATGCGCTTCTCTGCTCTTCGCTCTCCGCCGTTACTCCTCTCCGATCTTCCTCTCCGATTCCTCTAGTCGCCGCATCCCCCGCCTTTTTTCTTCCCTCACTACGACAATGGCCGCCGCCTCTCACCCCAAAGACGAGGCCTACCTCAAACAAGTAATCGAGAAACGCATCAAGATCTTCGAGTCCATCAAGGCCCAACACCAGTGCCGCCTTCAGTCCCTCGACCACGACCCTATCAAGTAAACAACTAAACTCTAACCCTAACGCATACATACTTTATCCTAATTTTGAGCTTTATTTTATTTGTGTGTGTGGCTCGTAGGATTGCTTTGGTGGCCGATGAGCAAAATAAGAAGGTGAAGGAGGGAAAGAGATGGTTAACGACTCCAATGGATATTGCAAGAGAGATTTCAAAGAGTTTAGCAGCCAATGCGTTGATTGCTCAGGTTGATGGGACTCTTTGGGACATGAACCGGCCGTTAGAAGGCGATTGCGAGCTCAAGATTTTCAAGTTTGATAGTGATGAAGGGCGTGACACCTTTTGGCATTCCAGTGCTCACATTCTTGGCCAGGTGCTATTCTCTCTATTTTTTTTTTCATGATTTAAGTCAATCTGATTTTCTAATGATGTGCTTGATAATCGTGGTGTGATGTGTTGCTGCAGTCGCTGGAGGTGGAGTATGGTTGTAAGCTTTGCATTGGACCCTGTACCACAAGAGGGGAGGTATGTTATTACATAATTTTGGATAATAACGCTGCACCATAATTTTCTGTATTATATTTATGTGCAAATGACTATGGGTGGCTAGCTATGAAGATTGAGGATTATGAGATGTACTACATTGTTTATAACTTCAAGTGAAGGTTCTCCTTTCTTGATGAAATGTAGAATAAATACTGCAGGGATTCTATTATGATGCATTTTATGGTGAATTGGGCTTGAACGATGATCACTTTAAGCAAATTGATACTGGGGCACTGAAAGCTGTTGCGGTATGTTGTCATTCTGTCTTGTTAGCTTCCCATGCATGTTTTAATTGTATATATTGTACTTTGATAATGAACCAAAACAAAAAAAACTAGTGAATCAAATTGGTAAAAATCAGTTAATCCATGTATGCAGTTTGATTCAAGAAAATGCCCCATGTCTATGCACACATGTCCGTGTTGTGCTATTTTTTGACAACAACCTTATGGATACCGGTTGCTGAGGTCGGGTCGAGTTAGACCTCTCGATAGGACAGTAATCCCTATGTCCCCAAATATTTTTCTATCACACTTTTAATATCATGTAAAATTGGTCACAACTTTTTAAATGGATTTTGATCACATTGTTTTTCGCCAAAGAAGAGTCTATCTTATTTTCTGGGTGGGCTCACTTACTTGGATTGTTTCTTGGCTGCTAATTTTGCCATTCATTATTCTTTTGCTCGAGATCTCGCCCATTTCTTCACACCTATCTCTTCTTCTCTCTGGTATGATAACATATGAGCAGAAAGGAAAGAGGTTACAGAGGGATGGTGTGTTGGGTGTAACTAATCTGATTTAAACACACATACGGTTTTCCAACAATGCAAACTGTCTTTAAAAGCAAGATCTGCTGTTAACATTTGATACGGAAGCTATTTCTTTAATATAAATATTTGGTAATCATCTGCTTGCTTTCTTGTATATTCCAAATTTCAAAATGTGGACATATGCAAACTGTTATTAATACCAAAATCTGGTAACGATCCGTTTGCCTTTCATTTGTACTCCAAAAAATGACATGCTTTTGTTCCATATCAGAATGCAATTTGATTATATTTTACATTCCAGGAAAAGCAACCTTTTGAACGCATTGAAGTATCAAGGGAACAAGCACTTGAGTTGTTTTCAGAAAATAATTTTAAGGTAAGTTTCCTACATATGTTTTATATGTTTATGTGAAATTTCTCATTGCTTTGTTTCTTGTTTTTATTGCTCTAGTTTTTTTTTTCCTCACCTTGTATATGCATATATGTACATGTGATCAGGTTGAAATCATCAATGATCTTCCTGCAGACAAAACTATAACAGTTTATAGATGTGGCCCATTGGTAGATTTATGTCGAGGACCCCATATACCAAACACATCTTTTGTGAAAGCTTTTGCGTGTTTGAAGGTAACATTTTAGTTACATACTGTATGCAATGTGTTTTATGTATTTGATATATATTAGCAACTGTAGTCCATTTTATGTATGGATTTATAATTCCAGGCTTCATCAGCCTATTGGAGGGGTAACAAAGATCGTGAAAGTTTACAGAGAGTTTATGGGATATCATATCCTGATCAAAAAAGTTTGAAGGTGATTTTTCAATTTTTCCAGCATTTGGCAATTTTAATTGCTATCCACTTATTTATATAGCCATATTATTTTCTGCTTTTCAATGGCTATTTTTTTTTTCAATACAGAATTGTAATGGTCTTGGTTTTCTTTTTTGTTGTGAAGGTGGTCTGTCATTTTCTCTGTTGTCTTTGTTCATGATATAGTCTACATATGCGCAGCAACTATTTTGTATACTTTTATATAGTTGATTGTATGTTTTATCATTGATTTCAAGTTAGGTACATTGTTTTTAAGTGACATTCCCTTTTTAACATTTCTTTCATTCCAGGAGTACATTCAACAGCTGGAAGAAGCAAAGAAATATGACCACAGATTGTTGGGAACAAGGCAGGAGCTTTTCTTTTGTCATCCATTGAGGTACTCTATGGTTCGTGTATTTTGTGCAAGCTGATGTTGTCTGTGATAATTATTTGTTGCCTCTTTTATGGAATCAGCCCTGGAAGTTTTTTTTTCCTACCACATGGAACTCGAATTTACAACAAACTAATAGAGTTTATACGATCTCAATATAGAGAGAGGGGGTATGAAGAGGTTAGAGTCAATGTTCATCGTTAAATACCATTGTGATCCTTACAATTCGATGCTCAATCTAATGAACTTTTGCAGGTTAAATCTCCAAATATTTACAACATGAAACTTTGGGAGACATCTGGCCATGCTGCAAATTACAAAGAGAATATGTTTTTACTTGAGGTGAGTTTGTCTGTAAATTTGTTGCTTGATGCTTGTCTATATAAGCGCTTTTTAGCTGATTTATTGATGCTAATTAGATGTGGTTGGGGAATATAGAGTCATCAAGACAAAGCAATACTTATTGTTGGAGTTGGAAATAGGGGTTCTAAATTGCTCATGATTGTGCAATTCAAGATTAAGTGAACCAGGCTAGATTGGGGATTTATGGAGATGTTTTGGGGACTGGTTCATGGTTTTATGGTTTGGTTTTAGATATGGGTGTTTTAAAAATTTCTCTAAAGTTGGGGAAAAAAAGGGAGGGAAAGGAACACTCGTGCGGTTTTACGGTGCAAGGGAGTACATTTTTGCAACGTCATGGATGATTAGAGCTTTCTTGTGCTCTTCTAGACAAAGAAATTTTATTATGGTATTTTTTTTTGCAACGCAGATTGAGAAGCAAGAGTTTGGTCTGAAACCAATGAATTGCCCGGGGCACTGTTTAATATTTCAGCATAGGGTACGTTCATATAGAGGTAAGTCTTACCATCCAAAGCTCCATAAGTTGCACCTTTCATCTGTTTAACTTCTGGGAATTATAATGGTATTACTGCTCTATCACTCTCACTCTGTGGTTGTCTTCAAGAACAAGACAAAGAGCTTCTTTTGCTCATTTATAGTTTGGATAGTCTGCTTTGTAGTAGGATAATGTTAAAGCATTGTGTTTCAATTTTCTTGCTACTTGTATCTGCATTCTCCTTTTTTGTGAAACAATGTTTTGGCTGAGAGCTTCTTTAGGCTTTGGTAAATTAAACTCCTGTCAACGGGGAAAATCTTGTTTATCAGTTCGTTTTAGGTTAAGATGGATATTTCTCAGGTCTTTTACCATTTGAATTTGGCTATTTTCTTGTCGCATTTGGCTTGTATCATTTTGCTTTTTGCCTGTATAATGCTTGGTTTATTGCCTATCATCAAAATATTTGGCCAATTTATCTTTTTGCAGTTTGGTAGTTCGTATTTCTTTACATGCCTCCTTCCCCCTTGTTCACGTCTCTTTGCGCATATTTGTTTTAGTTGCATATTGTTAGAATACACTTGAAAAAACTTGTTTAATAATTGTTTGGCTTGATTATATTCAAACTCGGAAGCTTTTAGCATGCATGACTTTTCAATTATTTATTTTGTCAATATTTGTAATTTATCAAACAAACACTATACAAAATTTAGCATTTTGGCATAAGATAATCTCATAATACATATCAAATTTGTCAACATAAACATATAGTGACAAAATTAGATCGTCGTCATGTTTGTAACAATTCCGTCTTGATATGTATATTGTGACAAAATATATATTTGTCACAAGATGATATAGTTTTGGTGACGAAAATTGGTGTCACAAGAAATGTTAATTTTGCTATAAAAAATTTGTCACAACTAACCCAAAATCAAATATAAAAAGATATCTTTGTGGTGACAAAATCTTCATTCTTGACAATCAACATTCTCATAATACAGACATCTTTTTTTGTGACAATATAATTTGCACAAAAATAGCACCTAAGTACCTTATGGTGACAAAATCCTCTTTTGTAACAAATATGTTTTTTTTTTTTTTTAAAAACACTAGCATCATGTGGAATTTTTTTTTATCACAATATATATGGTATATAACAAACAAGGTATTTGCCACCTTTCCATTAATTTGAGTGCAATTCCCAACACATCCTCTGGCAATCTGGTCAAAGGAATTGTTGTATGTGTTTACCTTGGCAAATTAGATATACTACTATGAATGCCGTGTTCATATATTGTCGTCATGCATCCTTGTTCTGATATTTAGGTGTGTTTTCCAGAACTTCCTCTTCGGTTGGCTGATTTTGGGGCCTTACATCGCAATGAGGCTAGTGGAGCACTCACTGGACTAACCCGTGTTAGGAGATTTCAGCAGGTATTTTGAGAAGAAAAATTATGAAAAAAAAAGTGCAGTTGCCATTTTAACCTTATAGCCTTCTTCTATCTTTTTTTTTTTGGGTTAAATATTAGATTTTAGTTTTAATTTTCAGACTTTGTTATTGTTCTGTTTTGATCAATAAATAACTTTGTTTGACTAATGGGATAGGGTAAATGACTGTGGACATTCCATGGGATAGCCTTCTCTATCTTTGTGGAATTTTTTGGTGTAACAGGACATTCCATGTGATTCTTAATTTATTTTTCGCAACTATATAAGTTATCAATTAAATTTTTCACATTCAGTTACTTAATTTGCTATTACGTTTTTGTGATAGCTAGTCACCAGTTTCTCATGAATTTATTTTTAATTTTCTATACAGGACGATGCTCATATATTTTGCACGGAGCAACAGGTGATTTGAATTAAATTGATCGTGGACATGATCGTAAAATGTCTTTTTGTTGCCTTACCCTGTTTGTAACTTTTGGTCTCTGTTTTCCAGATTAAAGAGGAAGTGATGGGGGTCTTAAAATTCATTGATTATATCTATAATGTATTTGGATTCACGTATGAGCTGAAACTATCTACGGTATGGTGATTGATTTCCAGTAAATTGTTGTTTTGTTATATGAAACCTCGTTAAGAAGCCAATATTTTGAATATATTTCAGGTGAAACCCTGTTTAGAAGATAAAATTCTGCATATATTAATATATATTTTTATTTGCTAGCAATAATAATTATGGACAAACTCAGGGGTCGAATATTTAGTTGGCTTAGCAAATGTGCTTTAGGTGAATCCAAAACCGTGTTATCTTTGTAGCAGTGGCAAAGCCCGAAATTTCAGTTAATGGACTTGCAAAGATAACTTGTGTTACGAATAAAATATCTACATATGAAAAATATAAATGAATTTTTAGGATGATCCTATTGTAGAAAAAGCAATCTCTTATAAGTGAATAACTTTAGCATTAGATTTATAATCTTTTACAATTAAAAAGTGAAATTTGTGTTTCACAATTTGTAGGATAGTCATATTATCAAATGTCAAACGCATCCACCTACCTTGTCTGGCCAAAGGTAGACTTTCGAGGATGGGATATGGGGATTGCAAAGGGAGAAAACGCCTCCCTTGTAGTCTTAAACATAGAATTGAAGATTTTTCATAGTCTGTTCCACTATTTTGTCAATCACTTGTTATTATGACCTTGGATTAAGCAACCTAGGGGTGTTTTTTCATGACCATCTCATTCTTCAGAGCACGGTAGTTAATCCATGGTCTAAGAGACCGGTGAATAATTTGAAATGGATATGAAGAAAAATTTCAGGTCACAAAAGCAGAAATGCATGAATTGCAATGAAAATTTTTTTTTGGTTAGAGCAATTGTAAGGAATAAGCATTCCAGAACAATAATTTGGGTTGCTGCTTGTATTCCTCTAGGATTTTTCTTGCTATTGTTGAGAATACTTTTTGCTCATAGTTGTCAAATCAAGAATCAAAATCCTTATTTTATGAATCGTGAATCAAGAATCGAATGAAATGAAATCGTAAGATTCAGCCTGAAATTTTAATACTTACTAATTAAAAATAATATATATCTAAAATAAATGCATGATTATGTTAATAAACATTTAAAAATTTATTTCATATGAACATGATTAAAAAATTAATTGATATTAGTATTTTGTATCATGTAGCAATGTTAAGAAAAAAATTATAAGCAACAACATTTGCATGAATCTTCCATCATGTTTCGAACATAGAAGAAAATATAATAATCTACAGTAGAATTGGATAGAGAACACAGAGTTTTCACGAAAGGATCAGTTAGAAAATTAAAACAGAAGTTAAAGAAGATAAGAAAAAGGGCACTGGAATATTTATTTCAGTGAGTCACAACTTGAAAATCAGAAATCTACCTCAGCAGTCCGATATTTCATTAGTTTGAAATGGCAGACATGTGTGACAGATTCATGGGTCTTTCTTTTTGTTTGGTATTTAGGTATTTCAAGAGTTTTTTCTTGTTTCAATGGCTGAAATTGTTTGTGAAAGTAAGCAAAAAGTTTGCAGGGTTGAGTTTTTTTTTTTTTCTATTTTTTCATTCATGTGAGTGTTTTTTCCCCTTTTATAGGTTAGAATTGATTGAATTAACTAATTCATATCAATTCACTTGATTCGTTTTATATTACTTCCAATTCAAGTGTTTTTTGATTCACCCAGTAGATTCATATCGCCACGGTGTTGAGTCAACTCAAATCATATGATTTGACTAATGCATTGTATGATTCTAACAACAGTGTTTCTACCATTGTAGAATTATCCTTTTAAAAAGTATGTGCTTTATCAAAAAGATGGATAGCAAAACAAAGATTCACTTTACCTTATCTAATTGAAAAACTAATTTGCAATGGAAAATTGGCCAAAGGAAAAAGGTTGTCTGGAAACAAACTCATTTAGTCCGTCAAAATAGCATATAGTAGGCTTCTGGGAGGATGGTTTAAGCCAGCTATATCTCATGACAATTAGATTCCCCTAAGAATCAGATATAAGAACGTATTGTCACTGCATTTCCAGTCCCACAAGGTGGCTTACAGCATGGAGGGGAATGAGCTGAAAGCCGCTTTCGCAGCTTAGAAAAGATGGTAAGATGAGAAATGGGAAAAAAAAGAAGAGAGGATTTATTTTGATTAAATTCTATTGATTTAGGAGCCTGCTTAGATAGCCAGGGAATCGGATACTGTTCATGCCTTGGCTGTATCTTTTAATAGCGACATTATTTTCTTTGGCCTACTCACTGCTACTAAATCCATTGTGTATTGTAATTTAATTTGGAAGTCATAACACATGCAAGCAAATGTCATGTACCTCTATGGGTGTTGACCTGCATAGCTTATAATATTCTCTATTGTGCTTCTAAATCAACCGAAAAAGTATTCTGGTGCAATGGTTTCAGAGAGGAACGTTAGCCAAAAATCTATTTTGAGATGTTAAATAATTTCAGAGCTTGCGCAGTGGGAAGTGCCTTCAGTACAAGATGGATACATCCATTCTCTGTAGCGAACTTTTAGTATTAGACACTCATTTTCCTCAATGCATGTTTCGAAGTCAATTATATTTATTGAATGGGTAATAATTTCCTTTGTTGGCATCTTCTCCTTCCTTACTCAGTGTTTTGCATTTGGGCTTGCTTGTGTGTCCACAACAATGTTTTTGAGAAAAGGATGATTTTCAATTTTTATTTCTTAGTGGAAAATAAAACAGGGGTTTTTTTTCATCATTAGTTATCTATGTTGCAGAGACCTGAGAAATATCTAGGAAGTTTGGCAACATGGAAGGCAGCAGAGGATGCTCTTCAAGATGCATTGGAAGAGTTTGGGAAGCCTTGGCAGGTATTGCTGTTCTTATTTACTTTGTACCCTCAACTTTTAGGAAATTTATGGTAACTGTCGCTGCTGTTCCGCTTTTTGGTTGTCATTCCTTGTTGAATACTACCAGTGTTGCAACTTATTGATAAAGTGCAGTCTACCACTATTTGAATTGTTTGTCACTGCTTTGGGGTTTAGAGCCATACAATCTCTTGTGCACTCTATACAATCTCTCGTGCACTCTATGTCATACCATGTTCTTGTAGGATAGGTTTTGTTCTAATAGTTGAGGAAGTTATTTTCTGTTGGAAGTTCAGTCAATTAGATAAAATCTACAACATTGTGGTTAATGCATAGTAGGACTCTTGGATGACAGATTGGTTCCCCTATTGTAGGAAACCCTTCCTTTCTTGTTTTCTTTGTCTCTGTATGCTTATGTCTTGGGTGTGTTAAACAGATTAATGAAGGAGATGGAGCTTTCTATGGACCTAAGATAGATATCAGTGTATCTGATGCACTGAAAAGGAAATTTCAGTGTGCCACATTGCAGGTTGGGGTCGTTGGGTTTTATATTGTATTTGTCTTTCTAATCATTCTTTGGCAGTTTCTCCCATTTTTCATCTTTAAACCTTTGGTTGCAGCTTGACTTCCAGCTTCCAGATCGTTTTCAGTTGGATTATTCAGCAGAGGACGAAGCCAAGAGGGAAAGACCTGTTATGATACATAGAGCTATCCTAGGGTCTGTTGAGCGTATGTTTGCCATACTATTGGAGCATTACAAGGGAAAATGGCCTTTATGGCTTAGTCCTCGTCAAGCAATTGTCTGCCCTGTGTCTGATAAATCCCATCTATATGCAGAAAAGGTTAGCTCTATGCTATTTAACTGGATGGTCATTTTCATGTTTCATATTACAAAATTTTACCTGTAGATGTTCTGTAATTCCACAACTATGATGTGTGCATTTCTTCAGGTTTTTTTTCTTTGGATTTTTTTCTGTACCCATACTATTTTTTAATATAGTGAAACATTTTCAATGGACAGACTGCCCATAGTCTTGTTTTTTTTGTTCTGCATGCCTGTTTAATTTTCTACTTGCAATATTTGAAGGTGTTTGGTGGAACTATAATTCAAGTGTTGAAATTTAGAAGTTAAATAATTTTAATTTTGAAAATATAAGAACTGAATATGTTAATATTAATACTGAATAAAATAAGAGCTTAATTATCACTACATTTATTAGTCATAAAAAGTAAAAAATTAATTGTTTTGGTATTTGGAATGATTGTTGTGGCTGTGGCGTTAGTGGGGGTAGAAATTATGATTGTAATGGCGGTGGCAGTTATTGTCTGGTGCCAGTTGCAGTCAATGACAGAGCTAGAATTTTTGGCTAGTGTGACTTAAAAACAGTAAAGCCCTGTCTTTTGTACATTATAAGAAAAAAAAGTTCATTTAAGTTGAAAATAAGCAAAACATGTAACTCAATAAATTCACTTCTTTTAGGAGAACAATTTTTCATATTTTAGAGGCATTACATAGTTATTTTGTTTTCAGCTTTATAAAATACATGATTATAAATATTTGTAATTGAACAATCAATTTTTTATGCAATTCTTTAATTTCTTTCCAATATTATGCAAAAAAAAAAAAATCTTTTCAGCCTTTACAATTCTAAGCAAGATTAATGTTAATGATTTCAAATTATATTAAATTAAGAGTTTTTAAAAATTTAAAGCTTTTTTGTTGTTTCTTAATTGCAATAATGGAAGAAATGTTTTAAAGTAAAGTGTGAATTGATTTATCGAAAGAAGAAAGTCTGAATAGTATTTTTAGCTTTTTAGAGTTTTCCTTTCCTCACTGCTGTCTTTTTTTAAAAAAAATATATTTTCATCAGTCCTCGGTTTTGAACCCAACTTGAGATCTTGCAAACTCTTCCTTTCGATAACGTTGAATTTGATATTCATATTAGTTAGGTTTTTGTGGTCTTTTAATGAGGTTATTATTATTGCTTGGAAGATTAGCTATCAGTGATAGGCAAATTTAAGAACTTAAATTTTAATGGGATCAATGCTAAAATTAGATAATCACAAATTTTCTTAGAAATGGTTTTCGAAATTCCTAAAGTTTCTCTTGTTCTATACTAGGTCTGTCCATAGTTGCAGACACGGAATAGGGAATTAGAGCCTTGGTAGCTGGGTTTTTTCATTAACTGAATATGTTTAAGTGCATTTTTTTTAACTTATTTATCATCTCTATGTTCCAATATATTATCATATTCCAGAAGGGTACTTTTAAGATAAAAATTCTAATTTGATTGTGGTGGTAATTAGGCCTAAGCATGATCCGGTCTAGTCCGGGGTTTTGAAAAACCTCAGAACCGGACCGAAGGACGGGTTCTTCAAAATTGAAGTACTAGGACCGGACTGAAAAAGATGTACCAGTACCGGATTGAACTGAAAATCGGTTATGTTCCGGTCCGGTTTTTCGATGCTATTTGATTATTTTTTTCTGTTTGGTTTGAGTTCGGTCTTAAATTTCATAATTATATTTATTTTAATCTATTTTATTCATATAAACTATTTTTTAAATATTATGGAATATATTATAATATAAAATTATTTATTTTGAATGCATAAAATTAATAAAAATATAACTTTATAATTATAAAAAGAATTATATCAAGTCATATTCAAGTGTACAAATATATAATATATTTGCAATATTTAATTTCTATATATATATATATATATATATATATAAAATAGGTTTTTTGGTTCGGTTTCAGCCCAGTCCTCGGTATAGTTCTTAAATTGGGACCGATTTTAAATTAATATGGATTTGGTTCCGGTCGGGTCTTGGTCCTTTATATTCGGTCCAGTATTTATTTCGGTTCGGAAAATCCTGAGGATTATGTTCAACTCTAGTGGTTTTTGAGTTCCCCTTTAGTTGTGACTTGTGAATTGATATCACGCCAGGTACCATGTGAAGTGATATGAAGTGCAATAATCTATGAATTTTAATTAATAGCTTCAGATATTGTAATTTCACTTAGAAGGAAACAAAAATCCATTTGTTTTCTCTTTTTTTTTTTCAGGTGAAAGATCAGATACATAAAGCTGGTTATTATGTTGATGTTGACTTGACTGACAGAAAGATTCAGAAAAAGGTGTGCTTCCATACTTAATATTACCATCCTGCTGGTTGTTTTATGTGTCTTGCATCTCTAATATTTAGTTTTTTTATCCTCTGTCACTAAGGTCCTAGGCAAAAAACTGATGACTAGTTCATCAGGGTGAAACCTAGTCTGTGTATCATGGGAAATGCTGAAACCAACTTCATATTTGATGTGGTAGCCACACAACTTGGTTTCCCCTCTTAGAAAAGAAGGTGATTATGAGATTGATATAGGAAGGATCTTCTTGGAGGAACACTGCATGCAAGTCATTTAGCTTTTTCAATTAAATCATTACTTTTCGTAGATCACATTCTGTATGATACTCATGTTTGAAAATTGCTACAAGCAAGTATGTTTACATGTTTTGGATGGAATGGAATTAAATCAGGTTTTCAAATGTTATGCAAACCCCAAAAAGGAAAAGCTTCAGGAGAATCATAACATTGCTTCATTCTTTACGCTGCTATGAATTTTCATGAAAAAGGAAAGAATATACTCCTTTCTGCTTTAATCAATCCCACAAGTATTGTCCATCAAACCTTTATTTACCTGCCTTTCGTCAAATAGACAACATATGTAAACAGTCAGTTGAGCATATGAGTTGCTTTGCAATTACACTGTTCTCTGTTCACTGATAATTGAGGTTTCATGCAGGTAAGGGAGGCTCAGTTGGCACAGTACAACTTTATATTAGTGGTTGGTGAAGAGGAAGCCAAAACTGGACAGGTAATTTTCAATAATATTTAATTAATTGTGATCTATACTGGGATACTCAGCTGTGTGGAGAGGGAGAGTTCAAATGTTGATTGGTGAAGCTTACAAATTACATTTTACTGAGTGGCACGGCCAAATGTTCTGAAAGTAGACCATGCTACAGCAGTATTTATCATGCATATCCCATATGATTTGGAGCAAGACCTCAGTGTTATAACTTAATAAATTGTTTGTTATTTTGGGTCCTTTGGAAAATCCTGTGTAATATCTATCTTTTGGTGTTTTCCAGGTGAGCGTCCGTGTGAGAGACAAGGCAGATCACTCAGTTATGAGTATTCAGAGCCTACTGAAACACTTTGAGGATGAAGTAGCAGCGTTTCATTAGGTGGCGAAACATTGAATTCATCTGGTTGTGCCAACTATTAAAGATTGGCATTTGGAAATCTTATTTGTAGTTTCTGTTTGTGGTTATACTAATGAACAATGCACGGTAGTAAATTGATGTTTCATGTAAAAGAAAAATGAAAAATCTGTTTCATGTTTTGTATGCGGTGCATATACTTTTCCAATTCTAACCTGGAAATTGGAGAGAAATGTCACTTAATACGATCTATTATTATTGATGTTGAATTTTAGCATCACTCTTCCTCTCGCGCCATCCATTTTCTCATCCATACTTTTCCCCGCCTTTGTTCACCGTGTCGGCTGCTTGTTTCTCTTTAATATCGTTTGCACAGCGTGCTTGACTAAATTGGGTTCTGATAACATTTGTCAGCTCACATGTTATTAACTTTATTGAGAGTAGCATCCCCTAGATCTACCTGTTTGTTGTTGTGGGATATTTTGTAAAAATATTGGGATTAAATTACAAATGAGTCATGTATTAGTCTTATAAGGTTGTGAGATTGGAAATTTAGAAGCCTAATCAACCAATGAAAAGAGAATTCTATGAGATTGGAAGGGTTTAGTCGTTAAGAATTCCAGTGGATGAACATCATTATTCAATTCTACATTCCGATGCTTCTTTTGTATGCTTTGATAGCATAACAAGTTCGTGGGAATGCCTGTCTCCATCTCTTTATTTCCCTCACTTAAAAAAAGTTACTATTAACCACACCATCTTATTTTGTTTTGTATTGGAAAACGTCATGAGGGCAAAACTTGGAATCAGTTTTACTCTTTCAACGTTCATACCCTAGTGACTGCAGCGTCCCTGAAGATGAAATCTTTCCAGTCTTCAAGAGAGCTGAATTTGTAGATGGTATAATTTATGTTTATACCGCTTGATATTTCCGCAATTATTAGTTTGCAATCCATGCATGAGTAAAAGAATGTTGTCGTTTCTAATTATATCAAATAATGTAAATATAAATTTGGTCTAATAAGTTAAAAAAAAAAAAAGCACTTTTATTTTCACTTATTTTTGTTCAAATGTTCATATACTGTTCTTATTTCCCCCTAATGCTGACCGTTTTGAGGGTGCCTAATCAGATTTAGTCCTCCGATAGAATGGGCCCGGCCTATCGCTACGTAACCTAGAGGACTACTTCCTTCGAACAGGAGATTTGCAAATTCATTTTGTGTCCTCATTGCACATATGCTCTTTTCACATAGAAAGAAATGTAAGAGAGAAAATTCAATTGATTCTATTTTCAAGTTCATCCTTTCTTTCTGGATTACATGATGGGCATTGAGGGATTGATTCAATTAATCAAAACTTTTCATTGTGAAGATAAAGGTCCTGTCACAGCAAGTATAAATTCAGTATTAGTTATTTTTTTTCATATATGATATTATTAGTTATTAATAATATAGTCTAATTATTGTTACATAATTTAAATAGAATAATTCTTCTATGATTAGCAAATAAATGAAACATGATTGAGTTTTCCTTTAAAGATGGTTACTGATTTGAAATAATGTCTTTTTTTTTTAAAGTATTAAAAAAAAAAGATTTTATTGATAAGATTCGAACCTTAGTTCCACTCTTAAATAGTCTCAGCTTATTAGTTAAAATAATTTTTCATTTTAATTATAGGTGTCTACTCTTAAATAGTCCAAACTTAGTAGTTAAAATAATTTTTCATTTTAATTATAGGTGTCCACTCTTAAATAGTTCTAGCTTATTAGTTAAAATAATTTTTCATTTTAATTTTAGATGAAGTATGAATTTAGTTCATAAGACATTTTATAAGAATTTATAAAATTACACATTTTTACAGTTAGAGAATTTGAATTTTGTTTGCTGCACTTTAAAGTGAATAACATATTTATATTTTTATAATTTAATTAGTAAAATATCTATGTCATGTATTTGATACTTCTGAATATGTATGAATACAATTAGCTTTATATTTTCTATATGAAATATAGGATAACTTATCTGATCTCAGATTATCTTATCTCAGATTAAGTCAAATATATAATTAAATTTCAAGTTGTAAATTATTTTCCATTAGATGAACTGTACTCAATTGCAGCAAATATTGGAGTAACTTAAGGTTTGAATTTTTCTTATACAAATGTAAACTTAGGGTTCTTTGTACTGTGCATGAAACGCAAGACAAAATTAGATCCCTTTCTATTAAAACAAAATAATTCAGACAAGGATGGGTAAAGATTAAGGTAATGTTTGGTAGAATGTAATGAAACGTATCAAGAGAAATTTTAGTTTAATGGTTCATTGAGTTTATATTTGATTACATTCCATTATATCTTACCAAACATTACCTAAAAGTCTAGATGATTTACTCAAATGATAGACTGCGACAGATCGATCTTCATGGTTTCCGTTCTTGGGAGACATGGAATAAATGTTGTGACTGGTTTTTATGGAGTGAAAATACTAAATGGAGGAATAATTGGTGGCAGCTTGATTTCACCCACTGAGGAAAAGAAGCAAATGCCAAAAGGTTGAATTTGGGTGCTCTCAGAATTTAGGCCATGAACTAAACATCTTTTTTCCAACAAAATATCTTTCTGAGCAGAAGGCATACATCTCGGCACAATGTTATGCTGTGAATATTAGACATAACGCTGTTGTCCGGAAAAGGACTAATTGTAGAGCACCCAAGACATCTATTTCAGTTATTGCTACCGCTTCAAAATTTATATCCTATCTTCTCCTCCACAATTTTGAGTGTTCTAATCCTATTTCCGGTTCGTCCGCCCTTATAGCAAATGCTCCTTTCCATTCCAAGCCAATGCAGTAACCCATAAGTGGGTATGTAGTTGGAGAGATGATCTTAATTTTGATTTCTCTAAACAATGAAGAATGCGATTTCTACTCTTACGACGCGTGCAAAGACGTATGGGTGCCAGTCTTAAAGCCTATCCACTATGTTGATGATGAGGACGAGTATCGTTGTTCTAATGGCAATAAGAAGTACCATCCTCTTAATGGAAAAGTTAAACACGTGGATATTAGTCTACGCCTACCAACATGGAAAGATCATCACATATCATGTGCCTTTACGGCCCCTGACTGAATTGAAAGGTTTAGAGTGCGTATCTTCACCACTCCATCTCGGTGAAAGTTATAGTGAATGCATATAACCTATTTGGAGTACAAGGTGTTTTCAGTAGTTAACAATACTGGATGGTACATCTAGAACTATCAGTATGCTTGCGTTACTGTGAAAGCCTTTGAACAAATAGAATAGTTCGTTGATTTTAGAACAATAATAAAAAAATGGAATGTAGTAATGTTATTCACATTACCACATTCCGTTTGCCAATCAACAATAAAACAGTAACCGTACGTAAGAGGTGTTGATTCCAAAATACCAGTTATATCTACAAATTCAATATTGCAGGGTAGTGCCAATATCATATATCTGTTAAGATCTAATCTATGCTTTTCTCCTCTAATTGCTAGTGATTACTTTTAATTTTTGTTAGATTTTCTTCATCATTCTCCTAATAAATCTTAGTGCTGATTACAATATATGCTATATTGTGCGAAAACATTTTTTGGGTCACATTTTCATATTTCAAACACATTTTCTGTTAATGATTCGTTGATGGTCCAGACCTTACATTCTAAAGTTTCTGTGTTACATACCAAAGGCCACCGTTGTGCTGATGTTGTTCACTGCTTCTCCTCACTTCAACAGCCTTTCTACATTTGGTTCCTTTCTTTTCATTGGCAATAATCACATTCTTTGCATGAAAAATGTTATGCATTCATATTTGGTATGCAATTGCAATGAGTGCTGCAACAAAATAACCTTTTTGAGATCGAGGTTATTGATAAGTTCCTCTTGACTAGGCATATACATGTTAAATTGGATATATTATCTTGAGCTTTTTCAGAAAATCAAATATAGTTCATTATCTCTGATCTTCTGGCACATAATTATAGCTAACACTACAATAATTTTTAAATTCGAGATATTTTTAACTAATCATAAAAGATAATATAATTACTTTCTTATGTTTATTTGAGTTTTTTTTAAATCAATTTTTAACTCTTCAAATATCAATAATAAAAAAATATATTATCAATTAACAAATATGATTTCATTCATTATTTTGCCTATAAAATTTCCGTGGTGTCTTCCATTCATGGGAATCAGAGAGTGGGCTGACTTTTTGGAATCTTATATGGATTGTGAAAATTGTGTACGTGAGATATATAGGTTAGCATGTCTTTACAAAATTGACATGATTTTATAAATGAGTGTATCTTATTTATAACTCGTGTGTATTTGTATTATATTTATCGGAAAAAAAAAAAAAAGATGCTATCCACGATACCAATGCCAAACAAGCATTAAATTTTTAAGACATTGAATTTGACCTAAAATTACATTAGGCCCAAGAGTTTCCAACTTTGCATTAAGTTATCTTCAATCAAAGATTTTTATAATTCGGGAAAATGCCGCAAAAGCACCATAAGATTTTGGATATCAATAGTCAACATCAAGACTCAATCAACTATTATTAGGATAACAGAATACAGTGGGGTGGGGAATTAGAAATTTAATTATGCTCCTCAGGTCATGGTTGCTGTCCCATAAAGAAATAATTGGATCCATTTTCAATTCATTAGACATTGGGCCTGGCTCCATAATATTAACAATCTATGGGTCCTCAAATGTATCTGCTTGGTCTTATTACTCATTTCTGGAATCTGCAAATCATATCAACGTATGAAATATCAAATTTGGTGATTTATAAATTTTGTTTGGGATAAACTAAATTATAAGGACCTTCTATAGAGGAGGTTATGTTAGACAAAGTTAAAAAAATAAATAAAAATTATAAGGACCTTCTATAGAGGAGGTTATGTTAGACGAAGTTAAAAAAATAAATATAAATGAAAGTTAAACAGGTAACTTGGTTTTTGAGTTTTTTATGATATAAATAGAAGTTAAATCTTTATATTCGTTAACATTCAAATATTTATTTTATTTAACTCTTAAATCAGGAGTTAAAAGAATGGATTTCTTAAATTTTTTTCGTTTATCAAAAAAATTTCCGAAGCAAAGTAAAATTATTTTACCATCACTCATTAATTTTTCTTTTCACCCTAAAAAAATTTCAAACATTGCCTAAAATTTCTAAAATTTGAATCACCATTTGAAAATTTTTAATAAATTTTTTTACACTGCACAAAATTTAACTACAAATTAACAGCAAGTGAATTTCTCTCATCAATATTAATTTCTGTAAATGACAGTGGCAGAAATTTGTCTGGCAGGGAAGGAATTGACAGCTCGAACTAGGAATAGCATCTCTAACTAATAACAGCTGCAGATTCGTTTACTAATTGAATGTAGATGCCATCAGGATGCTTAACTGCATGTGTTGTGGACTGGAAGCAATTACAAGTACACAAATACACAGTACAAGGGTAGGAAAGAACCGTACATGGTGGGTTTTACAATTACAATCTATATGATGAAGGGATCGGTGAGTGATGGGAAATGGAATGGGATGGGATAGACCGTGATCTTACAGAATTTCACAAATTTTCAAGTTAACGAACTTTGACAACTTCCTGACCCATGCTTCTGAAAAATTTCTGGTTATTGCTTTGTACTGAATCTGCTGGGTGCAGAGTTGTGATTTGTTATGTTGGTCTTTGGGTTCATCTCAGTCATCAATATGGGCATTTCTAAGTTATTTTTTTATTTTTATAAACCATGTTACTAGAATAGACTCCTCTCTATCTCAGTCATCAAGCACATATACAAAGCTTATGAATCAATTTTTGTCAGAAGAAAAGAAACAATATCTATGGAAGTTCAAAACTTTTACAGAAGGCTCAATAAGTAGGGTTTAAAACATGAATGTTCGTTAAAGAGTGGAAAAGTGGAATTATAAATAATAGACTCCACTCTATTTGGAGCACAAACAAACACAAGCATAAAATACATACTAGTAAATAATATGGAAAAAAACTCAATGGAATGCTTGATGAGTTAGGTGTTGTTTAGTAAAACTGAAAATTAAATATTTAAAAAATTAAGTGTTGAATAATTTTGGTATTGAAAATTTAAGGGTTGAATAATTTTAGTATTAAAAATTTTAAGAGCTAAATGATGGTTAAATAAATATCAAATTTCTAAAAAAAAATTAAATCTAAGAGATAAATTTAAAATAAAATAACTATATATTTTACAACAAATTATCATATCATTTGATTTTAATATTTTAAACTTATTAACTATATCATTGTCAATAAAAAAAATTGTGATAATGAATGAATATATTAAAATAGTAAATTTTTTTATATTACTTAATCTATCAAGTAAAAATTTGATAGGATTAAGTGATTTTTTAAAATTAAATCTTTAATAAAAAAATATTATCAAACAAACTTAAAAAACTATTATCAAACAATTTTAAAAAATAAGTGTTGAATATTTTAAGTGGTCAACTATGGAAAATTTTTTTGGACATAAAAGGATATACAATTTTTTAAAATTGACAATAATAATCTTAATTTTAATTAGATGAATAATATTTCCTTGTACAATTAATTATTATTTTAATTTTTAAAATTTGTGATATTTAAAAATCTATCTACATCTATACTATTTTAAAAGTGACTAGGGGAATCTTTTTTAGTGATAAAAGGATATCAAATACTTTTAATTAGATAATAATAATCTTAAATTATAAATTTAATTGGATAGATAATTTTTTTTTATAAAACTAATAATTAGTTAAAACTTTGAAATTTACGATTATTTAAAATAACTGAAATAATAAATAACAATATTTATATCTTTATATTCATAATATTTATATCTTTATATTCATGTTATTTTATTTTTCAAATATTTAAAATTTAAGGTAAATATAATTCATCTATCTATACTTGTTATATATAAAAGTGACTAATTACGGAAAACTTTTTTTAGAAATAAAAGGATATAGAACTTTTAAATTGATAATAATAAATTAAGTTATAAATTTTAATTTGATAGATATATTTTTTATAAAAATAATTATTATTTTAATTTTAAATTTTGTAATATTTTGAGACATAAGTTATACTATTTTAAAAAATAGTTAATTAGGAAAAACTTTTATAAAAATTTTTTAAATTGATAATAATAATATTAAGTTATAAATTTCAATTGGATGAGTAATATTTTTTATAGAATTAATTATTATTTTAATCTTTAAAATTTGTGATTATTTGATGATGAGTGATGAAATTTTTTTTTATTTCTTGATGTTATTTTATTTAGCTTTGTTTCTAATTTTGTATAACTACTATCTTATTTGGTTTTGAATTTGATTTTTCATAATTTTGTCATAAATTTATTTTTTATTCACTTATTAATAAATATTATATTTATTAAAAAATTTTTATTTGAATTTTAAAATTTTTTTAATTATTTATAACTTTACATAATTTATTCTCTTTATTTATATAATTATAAAATTAAAAAATTAATTAATTTATATATCTAATAGTTATTTTAATTATGTGCAATGCACTTGTAGTAAAAACTAAAAAAATAATTTGAAATATCTATCTATATCTATACTATATATAAATTGGCTAACTAAAAAAAAAATATTTTTAGATACAAAAAGATATAAAATTTATATTGATAATAATAACCTTACAATATAAAGTTTGATTAGATGAACGATATTTTTTTGTAAAACTAATTATTATTTCAATTTTAAAATTTATAATTATTTGAAATACAAATATTACTTCAATTTTAAAATAAATGGGTATAAGTAGGATGAATAATATTTTTGTATCTAAAAAAAAGTAGCTAACTAGGGAAAATTAATGGACATAAAAGGGTATAGAATTTTATAAATTAACAATGATAAATTTAAAATATAAATTTTAATTGGATGAATAATATTTTTTTTGTAAAACTAATTATTATTTGAATTTTTAAAATTTATAATTATTTGAGATAGATAAAAAATAGATATTATTTCAATTTTAAAATTTGTGATTATTTGAAATATTTATACTATATATAAAAGTGACTAACTAGGGGAAAATTTTTTTGGATATAAAAGAATCTATAATTTTTAAATTGACAACAATAATCTTAAAATATAAATTTTAATTGGAAGAATAATGTTTTTTTGTGAAACTAATTATTTTAACTTTTAAAATTTATAATTATTTGAACTAACTAAAAAATAGTCATTATTTCAATTCTTAAAATTAGTGATTATTTGCAATAACTGAAAGAATGAATAAATATGTTCATATCTTTAAGTTAGTGTTACATTATTTTAAATATTTAAAAAGTTAAGACAAATATATCTATACTATATATAAGTAGGGAAAATTTTTTTGGACATAAAATAGTGTAAAATTTTTTAAATTGACAATAATAACCTTAAAATATAAATTTTAATTAGAAGAATAGTCTTTCTTTGTAAAACTAATTATTATTTTAATTTTAATATTTATAATTATTTGAAATAAATTAAAAATAGATATTATTTCAATTCTTAAAATTAGTGATTATTTCAAATAACTGAAGGAATAAATAAATATGTTTACATCTTTAAGTTAATATTACTTTATTTGAAAATATTTAAAAAGCTAGGACAAAAATAATATAAATTCATAAATTTTTAAAATTAAAAAAAACTAATCAATAATAAATCTATACTATTTATACTATATATAAAAACGACTAATTACAAAAAAAAAATTCAGGATATGAAAGGTATAAACTTTTTTAAATTAACAATAATATTCTTAAGTTATAAATAAATTTTAAATTGATGGATAATATTTTTTTTGTAAAATTTATTATTATTTCAATATTTAAATTTGTGATTATTTGAAATAACTAGAATAATGAATATTATTTCAATTTTTAAAATTTATTATTATTTAAAATATCTATACTATATATAGAAGTGATGTTGGATTAGGTTGATTTAACCTAAGTCATAAACCTCTTTTGATATTGATAATGAAGGTTGATCAATTCTAATACTTTCATTAAGTATTGTTTTGCACATTATAAGTTAGATTTTTTCATTGGAAGTAGGATGAAATTCAAAATCTCCAACAATATAAGGATCATCCAAATTCGCGGTGTGTGAATGATAAATCGCGACTGCAAATCAATCACAATAAATGATGAAAGTAGGCCAGAGAAATTCGCGAGCTACTTCGCTGTCGCGAACCATCCAAAGACTGCAAATCCTTAGTCACAAAGGAATTCGCAGTGAGTGTAGCGCTAGGGTCGCGACCGCGGCTTTCATAGTGACAAAGGAGGGAACCAAAACCACAACCATAGTGTGACAAGTGTCCTAGGTATTCGTTGAAGATCAAAAATCGCAGGGGCAAATATGTGGTCGCGACTACAACTCAAGAAGTTTAAGCTTCCTTACCAAATAGAGGAATTTGCGGTTTCAGTTGCGCCTAAGACTTAGGTATCTCGCGACTGCAACTTTTGATAGTGGTTAGAACACAATGACTATATTTTCCTGGACAACTGACACATGGACTAGCCATTAGATACAAACTGGGTTTTTCACCAAAATTTTCGGCTCCACAATGGAAATTGAAAATTAGAAATTTGCTACTGCGACTTCCACCTGACAAACATTTAATGCTAAATCTGCCTAGTACATCTTGGAGATTTATTGATAGTTTTAGTCCAATGTCTTTTTGGTGGATATGAGCTATAAAAACTTCACCAAATAGATGAAATAACAAGAGAATTCATTAATTTGTAACCAATCTCTTTCCAATTTGCTACTCATTCTTTCAATTCTCATTTAGGTGTTTATGATTGTTTGGTGTGAGCAATAAACACCATTGTAAGAAGTTTCAGTGTGAGCCTTGAAAACACTTGAGAGAGATTTTAGTGTGAGCCTTGAAAACACTTGTAAGAGATTTTTGTGTGAGCCTAAAAAACACAAGGTGTAAGGTTATTGTGTGACCCATAAACACAAATTGTAAAAGTTTGGGGTGAGTTTGGAAACACCTATTGAGTTGAGTGAAATACCCAATTGTAAAGAATTAGGAAGTGGACTTAGGGTTAGTTAACAACCCAAACCACTATGTTTAGTGTATGTATGTGTGCTAGATTATGTTTAGTGCTTAAAGACCTGACATTATGTTTAGTGTATGTATGTGCGCTAGATTTCAATCCTCTCTCAAAGAATTACATTTAAATGTTGTCAAAAGAATTTTCAAATATTTGCATGGCACATTGCACTTAGGACTATGGTATCTTAGGAATTCATCTTTTTGTCTCAAAGGTTACTCGGATGCGGATTACACTGGTAGTCTTTTAGATAGAAAGAGCACTTCTTAAACTTGCCAATTTTTAAGAGAATGCTTAGTATATTGGTTTAGCAAGAAGCAAGTTTCAGTTGTCTTATCCACCACCGAAATAGAGTATGTTGTTATGGGTTGTTGATGCACCCAAGTGTTGCGGATGAAACAACAATTAAAGGACTATGACAAAGATGTTGATTGTATTCCTATGAAATGTGACAACACTAGTACGATTAATCTCTCTAAGAATCTCATCCAACACTCTAGGAGCAAACACATAAATATTAGACATCACTTTCTTAGAGATCATATCCAAAAGGGTAATGTTGTGTTACAATTTATAGACACAAATCATCAACTTGCAGATATTTTCACAAAATCTCTAAATGAAGAAAGATTGAACTTCATTAAGCAAGAATTAAGAATGCTTGATGGAAGCTCCTTAAAGTGAAAAGTTTTATATTTTGTTTGATTGCTATATGCTTGGTTGTATGGGATATTAATCATTGGATGTCTTAATTTTAATTGCAATTATGTTTTTCTATGTCAAATTGCATAAATTAAGCATTAATATATTAATGTGGATCATCACTTTAATTGTCAAATCTTACTTTCTCATCATTATCCTTCTTGCTTTGTAATTCGTGGTCGCTATCCTTGACTCCCGGCCAAAAATTAAAGGTTCATCTCATCCAGCTGATAAACGTCAATTCACGATCGTAAATTTTGCTCTCTACCATGAATTCAGTCAAATATACAAATTTCTGACCATTGTACCTTTCGATTCCAGAAGATTTTTGTCCATTACTCACATTTTTCAAAATTAGCGGTCGCGAAATCTAGTAATTGCCACACAATTAAGTGATTTGACTGCCAACCATTTTCAACTCTTCTTTACTCTAATTCTAACCATTTTCACACCCTTCAAATGGCTATATAAACCCCCTAAATAGTGATTTTTATCACTTCATTCTACTCCAAATCAATTATCTCTTTCCAAACTCTCTAAATTCTCTAAGTCTCTCTACTTTCTCAATGTCTCCCATGAAGATTTCCAGAGCAGAGAAGGGTAAGACAGTAGCCCAACCATCTGCACCTTCAGCCCTTCAATTTATGAAAGGAATCACAAAGGAGGAAAACGAACGTTTCAAAGCCAACTCTTCCAAAATCATCCTCCCAAACAAAATACCATCTACCTTTCTGCTGGAGACCTTTGGGATAAACAATGAGATACGAGCATTCCTCTCCAACTTGGGATGGAAAGAGTTCATCTTTTGGGATGAACCCGATTATGAGAAAGTCGTAAGGGAAATCATGTGCACAGTGACATTAAGTCGCAAAGCAGAATCATGAGTCAGACAATATGGGTTAGTATTTTTTGCTTTCGGGGATTTTTATTTCATTACTTTTGAGCCATTATCAAACCTCTTTAACCTTCAAGTCGGAGAAAATGTCTCATTCATTATATCTGCACTTGACATAATCTATTCCGAGTTTTGATTCGAAATTTCAATTGAGACCAAACACGACACAAAAACTTTCATGGCTAAACACATCAAAACCCTCCCCTTTTGAATACTTCATCGTATCATCACCTTTTTCATAAATTCTAGAGATGATGGTAATGAGAAAGTGTCTTAAGAGGATCTAGCCGTCTTATTATGCCTTGTTAAAAACAAACCTATCCAAATTAGTCACTATCTTATGAATCAAGTGATCCACATGAGCACTAAACCAAAGAGCCATTTCCTCCTCACATCACATGTGACAACAATATACCACTTTGTTGGAGCTCATAATGGGGAAAATGAAAAATATCTCACTAAGAAACTCCTCCATTCTCAAAACTTTCTTGATCTCACCTATTTGATAAATGCCAAAGCCATACACTCAAACACATATGCATATAACACGGGTGCCTTTAGGGCTAAAAAGATGGAGACATCTCAAGCATCCAAAAGGAAGAGGCTCTTCATTGAAGAAGGAAGCCTATCAGTCCCTCCTCCTCAACCAAAACCCAAAACCAAACTATCTCTTGCCACCATCAATCGCAATTTAGACAAGATGATGAGAATGATGAAGAGGCAACTCCTTCTCATCTCCCACCTCCACAACGATATGGTGGATTTGCAAGAGAAATTGGGTGTTCCTCCTTGTCGTCTTCATGATTTTGCTAAGTATGAGGATACCCTGGAAGAGGAAGGTGATGAAGAAGTTGAGGAAGGTGACGAAGCTGAAGGCAGAGGCAACGATGATGAAGAAGACGATTTTGGAGATGATGATGACTCTCTAATCTTCTAGAACATGATTTCTTTGTATTTTCTCTTTGTTTTATTAATGTAAAGTTGTTGATCCCACAACTTGCTTATAAGTAAATAAAGATGTTTTTTTTTGAAATTCTTTGTCTTATGTGATTGATTGAATTTACTTTTGTGATTGCAATTCTTATGTCTTTGCTCCTTATGAACACTTATATATTTGTTATGCATTTATTATTTTCCCTTATAAATCCTTTTTTTGATCTTGCCAAAGGGGGAGAGAAAGAATCAACAAAGAATCTAAGGGGGAGAGAAAATAATTTGCAAGAAAATAGTATAAGTTGAGGGGGAGCATTGTAGTCATACTTAGAAATTTCACTTTGATTGGTTGAATATACTTAGAAAATTTTACTTTGATCTTTGTCTAGAAATTTTTAAGTATTCATTGAATCATTCACCAAAATTTCAAAACTCATGCATTTATTCTCCCTTAGGATCAATCTAAGTTGTCAAAATAAAAAAGCAGGAGATTGTTAGACTAGATTGATTTAATCTAAGTCATGAACCTCTTTTGATCATAACAATAGAGATTGATCAATTCTAATACTTTCATAAAGTGTTGTTTTACAGATTATAAGTTATATTTTTTTATTGGAAGTAAGATGGAATTCAAAATCTCCAACATTTTAAAGATCATCCAAATTCATAGTATATGTATCATAAATCGCGATTGCGAATCAATCACAGGAAAGGATGAAACTAGGAAGGAGAAATTTGTGGGCTATTTCGCTACTGCGAACCATCCAAAAATCGCAAAGTCTTAGTCACAGAAGAATTTGCGGTGAGTGTCGCGACTGCAACTTTCATAGTGATAAAGGAGGGAACCAAAACCACAACCACATCGTGCCAAGTGTCCTACGTATCCGTTGAAGATCAAAAATCACAAGGGCGAATATATGGTCGCTATCGAAACTCAAGGAGTTGAAGCTTCCTCACTAAACAAAAGAATTAGCGGTCTCAATTGTGCCCAAAATTTAAGTACCTCGCACCGCGACTTTTAAGTGGTTAGAACACAACGACTATATTTTCCTGGACAACTGACACGTGAACTAGCCGTTAGACACAAACGGGGTTTTCCACTGAAATTTTCGGCTCCACAATGGAAATTGAAAATTCATGACCGTGACTTTCACCTGACAAGCATTTAATGTTAAATCTGCCTCGCACATCTTAGAGATTTGTTAATAGTTTTAGTCCAATGTTTCTTTGGTGGATATGAGCTATAAATACTCCACCAAACAGATAAAATAATAAGAGAATTCATTAATTTGTAACCAATCTCTTACTAATTTGCTACTCAATCTTTTAATTCTCATTTATGTGTTTGTGATTGTTTGGTGTGAGCCATAAACACCATTGTAAGAAGTTTTAGTGTGAGCTTTAAAAAATACTTGTGAGAGGTTTTATTGTGAGCCTTGAAAACACTTGTAAGAGGTTTTTGTGTGAGCCTAGAAAACACTAGGTGTAAGGTTGTCGTGTGAGCTATAAACACAAGTTGTAAAAGTTTGGTGTGAGCTTGGAAACACCTATTGAGTTAAGTGAAATACCCAATTGTAGAGAATTGAGGTGTGAACGTAGGGTTAGTTAACATCTGAACCACTATAAACACTTGTGTCAATTTCTTTCCTCTCCTACTCATTTTCTTAAACACATTAACCCTCTTTTATTTTTTAAATTAAGCACCAATTCAACCCACATCTTGGTGCCCTAGGCCAACTAGTGACTAACTAGGAAAAATTTTTTTAGATATAAAACTTTTTAAATTAACAATAATAACCTTAAAACATAAATTTTAATTGAATAGGTAATATTTATTTATAACAGTATTTATTATTTTAATTTTCTATATTATGTATAAAAGTGGCAAATTAGAAAAAAATTGGACATAAAAGGGTATAAAATTTTTTAAATTGATAATAATAATGTTAAAATATAAATTTAATTGGATGAATAATTTTTCTTTGTAAAACTAATTATTATTTTAATTTTTAAAATTTATAATTATTTGAAATAACTAAAAATGGATATTTTTTTAATTTTAAAATTTGTGATTATTTTAAATATCTAAACTATGTTTAAAAGTGACTAACTAGGGAAAACATTTTTTGAATATAAAAAAGTATATAATCTTTTAAATTGATAATAATAACCTTAAATTATAAATTTTAATTGGATGAATAATATTTTTTTGTAAAACTATATATTATTTCAAATTTCAAATTTTATAATTATTTGAAATAAGTAAAAAATATATATTATTTCAATTTAAAATTTGTGATTATTTGAAATAAATAAAATAATGAATAAATATATTTATATCTTTAAGTTAGTGTTACTTTATTTTTAACTATTTAAAAAGCTAAGAAAAATATAATCTAAATTCATAAAATTTTAAAATTAAACAAAAAAACTAATCAATAATAAATCTATGCTATCTATATTATATATAAAAGTGACTAACTAGAGAAAATTTTTCTGGATATATAAGGGTATAGAACTTTTTAAATTGACAATAATATTCTTAAGTAATAAATAAATCTTAATTGGATGGATAATATTTTTTTAAAAACTAATTATTATTTCAATCTTTAAGTTTGTTATTATTTGAAATAAGTAGAATATTGGATATAATTTCAATCTTTCAAATTTGTGAGTATTTAAAATATCTATATTACATTTAGAAGTAACTAATTAGAAAAACTTTTTTGGATATAATGGGTGTAAATTATAAACTTTTTGAATAGATAGTATTTATTTGTAACCTTAAATTATAAACTTTAATTGAATAGATAGTATTTATTTATAATAGTAATTATAATTATAATTTTTAAAATTCTATTTAAGTAGAATAATTAAAAATAGATATTTTTTTGATATTTAAAATTTGAGATTATTTGAATTAATTGGAATAATAATAAAGATATTTAGATTTTAAGTTATTATTTCTTTATTTATTAAATATTTAAATAAGTTAAGATAATATATTATAAGTTCAAAATTTTTGAAACTAAATAAAAAAATTAATCAATAATAAATCTATAATATATATACTATGTATAATAGTGGCTAACTAGAGAAAATTTTCTTGGACATAAAGATATATAGAACTTTTTTAAATTCACAATAATATTCTTAAATTGTAAATAAATTTTAATTAGATGGATATATATTTTTTTATAAAACTAAATGTTATTTCATTATTTGAAATTTGTGATTAACTAAAATAACTAGAATAATAGATATTATTTTAATTTTTAAAATTTGTGATTATTTAAAATAACTGAAGTAATGAATAAAGATTTTTATATCTTTAAATTAGTGTTACTTTATTTTCAAATGTTTTAAAAATTAAAATAAATATAATCTAAATTCACAATTTTTTTAAATTAAACTAAAAAATTAATAAATCATAAATTTATACTAAAAATGTGATTTACAAAAAAATATTTCTCTCGTAAAAATAAATTTAATTATATATTATACTTTTGAAATACTTTTATAAATAGGAATATTATCATAATATTATTATGATATTTTAATTATTGCAATGAATATATATTTATTGACGATGGGTAATAAAAATAAATTATTTATTTTTTAATATTATTTATTTATTATTTTCTTAATATTACATAACTCTTTTTCAGTTTTTAAGTTTCGTGTTTCATCATTTTGTCTTAAAGATATTTTTCATTCACTTATTAATAAAAATATATATTTATTAAAAATTTTATTGTATATGAATTCTAGCAAATTTTTAATTATTTATAAATTTATATAATTTATTCTCTTATTTATATGAATATAAAATTAAAAAATTAACTACATAATTAATAATTATTTTAATCACAAACAACGCTTGTTAAGTAGAAACTAGTATCTATAAATGTGTATTTATTATATTGACATTTTGAAATCATATTTATAAATTATCTAATTAGATCTCTCACTCTGATAATGAAAAGGACACTGAACAAGTTTTTGAAATTAATTACATTACTATTGAAATTTTTCTTTTTCTAATTTCTGATAAAATTTCGACAGCATTCCAATACAACCAAAACTTATAATGAGACTTAAAAATGATTCCGGCATATTCCTAAAACATCCCTCAAATCACAACTACTCAAATATCTTTGCAAAAAATAGCACTTCCAATAGCAACATCACAACACCAGCCAGTTATATACAATCATGCAACCTCAATAAAACTAATTCACAAAAAATTGAACCAAATAAAAGAGTATTTCTATTACTTTCTCCCAAACCATAATTTCTAAAACATGACAATACTTCTAAAACATCCATACGATAATAATGATAATTTCTAATCAACTAAGCTTTTAAATAAAATAAAAATAATAATTCAAACTAAAAGTATAACATAATTATCAATGTAAAAAAATTAGAAAAACTGCATTTTGAAGAATAAACGATGATATATAACTTTACAAATTACGAATAAACCAATAAAATTCAATAAGTGAAAATTTTTAATAAACAAAAATTAAATTAACAAAAGTAATCTAATTAACATAAATTACTATAACTTATTAAAAAATTAATGTATTAATCTAATTAACATTAATTTAATTTAACCAAAATTTAAAATTAACCTAATTAACTTACACCAAACTAAAATTATAAAGATTTTTGTTTAGTTTTCTCGGTTATTGTTTTGTATCAATTTTCCTTTCTTTAATAAATTATTTCAGGAGAGTCTTTATGAAGTTTGGTGCTACGAAGGTACCAGTCTAGCTAAAATCTTCAAGTGCACCTCTAAAATTCTCTCATAGTCTTATTCAAAAAAATTTAAAAGATTTTATGAATTAACATATTAAAGGAAAAAAATCCTGCTTACACTAAATCTGATTTAGTCAAGATGAACAGCCTAAAATTGACTGTTAACCTAATTAATACCACATTTTTATCTTAAATAAATTCACTTCAACCAAATTTTCTTTGAAATTATAACCTAAATTCAACATTCTTATCTAAATTAGCATTTTCATCTAAAATAATGTAGGTTCAACATCTTTATTTAAAACAGTATTTTATATGAAATCATCTAAATCAATATCTTTATCTCAAAGAATATTTTAGTTCGTTCTAAATTAAACCCTAAATAACATAAAATAAAATAAACAAAATCATACAAAATCAATCAAATTTAGCCCTAAAAACCCTAAATTGAAGAAATTCAAATAATTAAATATTACATTATAGAAGTTAAACTAATTAAATATATTAAATATATTACATTAAAATAATTATTTAATTAAATAATTAAATATTACATTATAGAAGTTAAACTAATTAAATAGATTAAATAAATTTTAAAACATTCAAATTATAAAATAAAGATACACTTAGATATCCTAAGTTATCCTATGATAAAATCATCCAATACTTTACATTATCCTAAAATAATTTTCTTAAATATAGAATAATCCTAAAAAATTAAAACACTCACCCTGTCTAGCTGCCAGTGTTAGAATCGGAAGAAGAGGCAGTGGCAGCAGGAGCCAAAAATCGCGATAGCAGCCATCTGGAGCTATAAGTATGGTGCGAGGAGCTAGACAAGTATACTGGCAGATAAGGAAGAGGCGAAGAGTAAAGGGCGCAGAGAAAAGAAAAAAGGAAGGAGAACGAGAATACAAAGGGTGACAGCAAGGAAGAAGAAAGAGAGGGGGAGAAAAAAAAAAAAAAGAAGAAAGATTTTCACATTATTTTAGGTTCAGACTTAGTGATGAACAATTTGTTGCTAAATTAAAGTGTTTATCATCAATTTAGTGATAGGCACGTGTTCATCATTATTATTTTTTTGTTAGATCATTCAGTATTTTTATACATTTTGAGTACGAGACTAATTTGAGTTTGAATCTGGTACAGATCACAAGTTCACCAAAATTCTTTCTATCAAATTGTAACACAGCATATCCAAGAATTTGAATTCGAGACTCTAACTAAATTAGAGTAGCTCCATTCCAATTAATCTGTTCGCTTGATGTTTATTATTATTTTTAATTCATCACTATTTGGATAATAATTATATAGCATTCATTTTTTACTAAATTCTGCCCCAAATCCGAATGGCGATTTAGTAAGGAAAGATAAGGGGCATCCAGAACATTATATATTGTGATTCTACCAAAAAAAAAAAAAAAAAAAGAGACTGAGACTAGGAACATTCTAGTAAATCAAGGACAGATTCCAGAGCCAAAGAAACCTAAAAGCTTTATAGTAGAAGAAACATCAAAATGAGACTGAGACTAAAAGATATAGCTTACAAGACCTTAGAAATCGATCACTGTTCCCTACATAAATATAAGTACATATATAACTAGCAACTAATAGCTAATGATAATGATGATATAATATTTCACTCAAAAAATGCATTGTTTGGTCTGCCACTGCTAGTAACATTCAAATCTTGATGATGATGGTGTTGAAATTGCTGCTGTCTACGATAAGCAGACGCTGACATCGAACTGCTACTCTCTCCCATATCATGTTCAGTTCTATAATCTTCTTCATCAATCTCTTCCTTGGCCACCTTCTCCATTCCCATGAACTCTACAGCACCTATTTGTGACAGATTATACTGATGAGACTGTGGCTGTGGCTGCTGTGACTTAGTGCAGTAGACTGACCCTGCAGGTGGCTGCGCATGTGGTGGTGGTACCACCGAGGGTAGCTTGGATAGTAGGGCTTCAAGGCTGCTCATGGATGGTGTTATCTTGAATGGAACTTGGTTGAAGTGGTGGTCGTACAACTCTGGCGGAGGTGCAATAGTGCCTTGATAGTGCCATGTCTCTGGTGCGCACCCATATCCGTCTACCTTGTATGGAAATGCAGATGATGATGGGTGTGGTAATAGCACACCAGGTATGCTTTCTATGTAGCTGAATTTCTTTCTTAGTAGAACTACATAGCTCAGGTCTTCAATTACCTTCAATGCCATAATTAAATGAGGGAAATAAATATATATATATATATATATATATATATATGTGTGTGTGTGTGTGTGTGTGTGTGTGTGGAAAATCTGATAGTGTTTTAGGAGAGGGAGAGAGGGAGATTAATTACCTTATGGACAGCTCCTAGTTGAACAACACCTTCTCTAACTGCAATCAGGGCTATGGTCTGTAAAAATATTTAGATATCAAGCTAAAGGAAGTAGCTCTATTTGAATTCTTTGTATTTTTGCTGCTTTTATTAATTATCATTATCTTTATTATTATTATACCTTTATACCAGACTGGAACTGGGCTTCCCATGTCCTAGGGTGCTGTAACAAGAGGCAACATATACATGACGAGAAAATGAATACCATTTTTCTTTTTGAAAATACATGACGAATAATTATCACATAAACATGTAGGGGAGAAAGATCTGCATACTGAGTCAGCTGAGTTTTGCCATGATGACAAGAAGTTGATTTCTTGATCGTTTGGTTCTTTGTATATCCACTTATGACTATGATCAGCAGCAACTTTACCAATCAATCTGATCATATATATATATATATATATATATAAACCAGATATATGATCTTATTGCACTCCCTTAAAATTATATATATATATATATATAGGAAAACTAAACATCAAATTGACCATATATATAAAATGTGTCATTCTTGGTGTTTTATTGCTTACCCTTCTCCATAATTGTAGATTTCATGGGACATCTTGAAGAAGAGCTCCGGTTGAAGCCCTTGATAGGGTTGAAACTCGCATGAGTTGCCATGAACAGATGAACTAGGACAATCACTAGAGTTGATCTCAGCCGCTGATGCAGAAAAATTGCAGAACCCATCTTCCCAAACCAATATCCTAGCATTTGTATATATATGTATATAATATTCTGATAGTATATATCGATTAAATCCAAGAAACAAGAAGAGTAGCAAATTATGCATTTCCAAACATCAAAACCAAAAAATAATAAATAAATAAATATAATTACCAGTTTCTTCTGTTTCCTCTTGACCTATCATAGGCTCCTTGACCATCCCATCTAGACAAATAATTGAAAGACAATATCAAATCAAATCATCATGTTGTCTATGGAAAAGGGTAAGTACATTAACTGGACTTGGGAATTTTTTTTTAAAAAAAAACATAAGAATATATGCAGCTTCTTACTTTGGTGGTGGATAATTTCTTGGCAAGATCCTCCAAAAGACAGCATAAACCCACTGAGAATTTTCATGAATGCATAAACTTCTTAGTGTGTGTTGAAGAAGATGAGTAACAGCTAATGGACTGAGATGTTCTTCCATTATCAATTGCTCAAAATTATTATCTTTTTTTTTTAATTGTATTTTTCTCTCTCTTTTCCTTATATATATCTATCTTAATTTCTTTTCCTTTGCATCCCCTAGTCTTCTTCTACCTCTAAAAGAAGGCAGACCTCAAAATCCTACTGTCCTTTATATAAGCCTACCAACAGCGAAATCTTACACTTCTACCTCTCTTTTCTCTCTCTGGTACTGTAATTAATCATGCTTTAAATTTTACCAAAATGATTTCATGAGGCCCACCCTTTTGCCCTTCCCGGTCCCAATCAGTCCTTTACTACTCTTTACCAGCATCCTCCATTCAAAACTACTCTCCAGCTGTAGTTTTCCTTTTTCTTTTCTTTTTTTTAAAAAAAAAATATTTAAATTTTTGATCAATTATGATGTGGAAATATCAGCAAGACCTAACCTTATTATATTTGTTTCTTACACTACAGGTATCCATCATGACTAGTAGCTCCCATTTCTCTCTAAGACCTGCACCTTTCTCTTCAAACCCCAATGTCTCTGTTTTTATTATTTTCTTTCTTTTCATATCATTCTGACACACTAAGGTATTATCACTCAATTCAGTCCTCTTCTTTTATAACCCATCTTCATTTATTAGGTCAAATGTTAAGAAACAACCAGCAGCGCCCCATTCATTTCTACCGCGAACGCACCAAAAAAAAAAAAAAGAACTCTTCTTTAATTAATTTAATCAAAGTATTAATTTGCTTATCTATGTTCACTTAGATTATCAAATTAAAACTTCTAGTCCAATAATGTTGTTGTATATGGTAAATATCTTATAGCGTTGAAGTGTCTGACACTACTAAAATGTTCTTCTGTAGACATAGTTGGCTTATTTTCTACACGCATATATGTTTCATTATCAGTGCAAATCGCTACCGTGGTAGAAGTCTCTACTCTGATGCATACACAGCCGCATTATATTATTTTCTTTTCTATGAAAAATGTATGCATTTTACGAGTCTGAAAACAAGGACCCCACCACCATGAGCTAGAGCTCAAAAATCACATGATTCTTTGTTGACTGATCCAAGATTTATGTATGATACACATATAGAGGTACAACTTGTGTATATATATGCATGTGGGCGTGGCCGTCTTGATTAAGCTAATTCAATAGTTATAGAGAACAAACTATTTTACAGTAGGTTGTGTAAATTTGAAGCACAGACGTTTAAGCATAAGGCCTGTAGTGTATCTTTCAAGCCATTCATTGAACATTTGGCTAGTTTGTTAAGTAGTGAGCTGTTAGCTTATGAAGTGTTATAAAAGCTGAGTTGAGAACTACCTTTGCAAGTTTTGATCATTTGATAAAATTTTATCCATTGTAATTTCTTATTTCTTGTTGTAGATTATTAAAAATTTTAACAATAATAGTTTAATGAGCCTTTGATTTAGTGCTATTTGAAATTATTTTTAATACTAAAATATTTTAAATTCGAATATTATTAAATTATTAATAATAATAATAAATAACATTAATGTTATCATTTTTTGTGTGGAGAAGAAATTGATTTACCTTGCTTCTCTGGCTTTTTTTCTCATACACACGCACTCAGAGTGGGGTGCGTGTGTGTTTGTGCAAGCTACAAAAACATGATGACTAAAAAGAGCTTTCAGTGCTTTCATTTCCTCTTCCTGACACCAAGAAAGTTTCACAGGCCATTACACTTTTCTTTTTTGACCCGCTGCCAACAAAAAAAACTGTGCAATATACCTATACTTTTAATTTGATTATTAATAAAATTAATTAATTAGTGGTTATTAGTCCATAATTAAGTTATTTCTATAACCCATCATTAATTTTCTTTGATAGTGACAGACAGTGCTATGTACATAAATTCCCTTTCTCTTCTCCTTTTTGAAGACAACCCATTTTTAGGCTATAATATAAATGGGTTTCTGATATATATTGTATATTGAAATTGTGTAGTGCATGAATGTGCAACTAATCAATGGAATTGTAGAGTTTGGAGACAGCTTCTGATGTAGTGATGTAAGAAAAAGGAGTCTGTTGAGGCTGCTGGTAAATGAGGTTTGGATTTTATATCTGGGTGGTTGCGATGCATCTAGTGGCCATATCATTATATATATGTAAAATTATGGAGGATAATAATGTATTTGGTTGTTTGTTCTTTTTTAATAACAGTTCCAAGAATTTTATATGGTAGCAGGGAATTGGAGAAGTTGGGTTGGTATGGGAGAAAAGAATGGCACAAAAGTCTTGGTCAAGACATATAAGAGATGCTAGCTGAATACATGCCCCATCCCTTTCTCCCATTTAAGAGTGTGGAATCTCTGCTCTTCCCATCCTTTCCAATCCCATTAAGATCCTTTCAAATCTAAGAAAGAACCAAAAGTGTTGCTTTTATAGGTATATATGCAAGAAATTATATATATATATATATATATATATATATATATATATATATATATATATATATATATATATATATATATATATATATATATGTGGGGGAAGGAGA
>CATIWR010597342.1:0-21183 GCA_949677035.1 Omphalea diandra
ATATATTTTTTTTTCATATATATATAGATATTCTATCAAATATATATATATATATATATATATATATATATATATATATATATATATATATATATATATATATATATACATATATTATTTTAAAGCTAAAACAAAATAAGATATTTAATTATTTGTATCTCTTAAAATACAGAGTAGGGAAATATACATGAAATGGTTATGATATATCCATTATGTATAATCATTCCAAAAATAAAAAGTCCATAGAGAAAGAACGACATGCAAAATGTAGGTGCTACTACACTTATTTGGTTTATAGAGAGTATGTTTATTTGAATACCAGTAAAGGATGTTGTTCTCGTGGTAACGTCTAAATCTAAAGACTAACAATTCAAACTCAAGGTAGGGTGTCACCGATATAACCACCTTCTTTATCTTCTTAATGTTTTGCAATTCCACTCGAACTCGTAAGATTCACATCCCTTTCGTCGATTTAATTGAATTTCATGGATCCTTTCGAGGGTTTTGTATATTTAAAATGTTGTTTTTTTCATTGAGCTTGTTTTATAAAACCTAACATATATATCAAAAGAAACATCAGGTACTAAATGAGAGGCCTACAAAAGTTCAAACTTAACATACTTGCACGAAGGTTAAATTATGTGACCCTTTGTTTATAACCATCAAACCAAGAATTTGAACATAAAAGATTCAACATTAGCTAGACTTTTGGTAGTGCGATCCTCTATAAGGTTTTTTTAACTAGGTTTAGCATAAGGTGTTACCTTATAATAAGATAGTGTCGATGATGCTTTCCCATTCAAGATCGGAGAAGTTTTAGCCAAAAATTGGTACATTAAAGTGTTAGGATCCATGTTGTGCATTGTGCTAAAAAAGTAATCAGTCAGATTCACAAAGTTTGATAGCATCCTAAAATCAATGAGATCTTGGATCTTATGCTTGAGGTGATTATATGTGTTAATGGCATGGCCAAGGACCTATCGAAAGTTGTAAAAGGTATACAACACAAAAACTTTAGGCATTGGATATGGCAAGGGCTTAGGCTCACACAGTTTAGGTATACCTTTTTCTTTAGTTACTCAGATATCTTAGATAAAGATCAATTCGTGTCAATAAAGGTCTTAGATCTTCCCAACTTCCTTATAGGCTTATTCAATTCAAAATCACTGAAAATTCAAAGGAAGTTGGGAAAACCAATCAAGAAGCACCACAAACTATGTCAATTAAAAAAATCGATATAGATTATGATAAGCTAAATGAAGATATTGATTATGACTCTCTTTTTTCTTATAGTAATGAAAGCCATATATTAGATGTCTAGGTTAATTTTATGATATTATATGATGATAAAAGTAGAGACATAAAGGATTAAGTGTATTTTGTGTCAAAATAACTACAAGGAAAAAGTAAGCAAGACACTTTTAGCCTTTGGAAACAACCTAGGAAAACTTATAAAGAATATCCATATCAAAAGGTAATTGATTGATTCATGGAATGGTAGTAAGGAAAGAGGGTAATATTGTTGTCCTTACATAGGGGCATAGAAGGGAATCCAAAGGTATCTCTTTCACATTTTGATTGGGAAGCATGTAGGAATGCTTTAGTTAAAGTACTTAATAAGGATGAGTTACCATTTAAGTTTATGAAAAAGAAAGGGGTTAGAGAATACATGGAAGTTTGTCATCAACATTTTACAATCCCATTAGGTGTACATTATTAAAAGACTGTTCAATTTATTTGTCATATAAAAATTAAAATTGAAAGAAGTTCTAGCAAGGGATTCTTATAGAGTGTCTCTCATCATTGACACTTGGAAAAATATCCAGAATCTATCACACTTATGACTAACAACACATTATATTTCTTCTAAATGAATTTTGAATGAGAATTCTTAATTTTTATGTTATAGTCTCATAAAGGAGTAAGTATCAAAAATGCTTTAGACTTTTTATGGATGAGGAAGGAGTTGAGTAAAGTGATAAGTATAACTATGGAAAATGTCTCATCTAATGATATTGCAATTTAATATCTAAACACATAAGGTGTGATGCTTATACTTTGTAACTAGTTATTAAAGATGGTCTTGTATATGTCTAAGGTTTAATTAATAAGATTAAGACGATGGTTAATTGCATTAAAAGTAGTCCCTAAAGAGCATACTTTTCCAATAAAATATTGTGAGATATCAAACCTCAATTCTAATGTCTCTTTGAGACTAAATTGTTCCACTAGGTAAAACTTTATATATTTAATGTTTCACTAGGAAAAATTATGTAGAATTGAAATTAAATGTACCATTCATTATATATTGTTCACTTTCTATTCAAATATTTGAGTGATTTGTTTTTCAATTATTTTTAGTTTGATATTCTAATTTAGTTCGGTTTATTCATGATTTGTGCTCACTTTTATTATATCATATCATATAATAAACCATAAGAGGCCCTAACAAACAAATCCAATCCTAATTTTAATGATGAAGAAAATGAAATGCAAGAGAGTGTGAACTTTCTTAGGTATGCTTGCACAAGATGTAAAGTTTTGGGCTTTTTGGTAGAGCTGGTAAATAAGTCAAATTGGGTTGATTTTAAGTTGGTTATTTTCAAATCGGATAATGTTTGAGTTATATCTTTTTTTTGAGTGAGTCAGGATCAAATTACGTCAAATTATAGACAGATTGAGTTGGATAAACTAATCAATGTACTAAAAAGAATTTAGATCATTTTCTGAATTTTGGTTTATATTACACATAATTTTGAGTTTTCTAAACAAAAAATATTATTTTGATTCTAAATAATAAATAATTTAAATTAAATCAAATTCAAGTTAATTTAAATTTGGTTAGGAATCAGATTGAGTTTCACTAGAAATTTTTAAGTCATTTCAGATTTCAAGCATTTTGAATTTTCTTCCGAATTGGATTGGATCAAATTTAAAATACTTTTCAAATGAGTTAGAATTGAATGTTCAGGTTGTGTTAGAAACTACTATATCCACTTCCTTGTTAAAAGCGGCAAAAAAGTTGGACAGGTTTGAGTCAGGTTACTAGGTCAAGGTACATCAAAATTTTAGGTTATTTTTGGATCATATCAAATAACTCATAAATTTGTTATCTTTTTGAAAAATAGAAAGTATTATTTTGAATTCTTAAATAAATTTTAAATAATTTAATTGAGCTAAATGGATCGACCTGCTAGTCGAATCAAGATCGAGCTGACTCATGTATCAAGTCAAATCAACTTTTGATAGAATCAATTCAAGTTTCCTTCGATTTTAGGTTGAATCAATTTATTTTCAAGTGGGTCGAACCAAAATTTTTAGGCTGAGTCAGAAATTACCATCTTTATTCTTTATATAATTATGTCAGCATGCTAACCCTAAGAGCGTCAACATGCTAACCCTAAGAGCGTCAGTCGCTTAACAATCTTGTATTATGCCAATCACTTTGATTTTAGTCAGGCAATCTCGACATGCAACCATATTTATCCTTAACCAAGAAATAACCATTCTCCTAAAAAAATATATAGTAATAAATAGATAATTAATTTTAGAAGTATCATTGGAAAAAAAAAAAAGCTCTAGCAAAATGAAGGTAGGTTATATAAGATCAATTTCATTTCCACTGAAAACTATGGATCCATTCCATTTTTGTATTCAATATTCACACATAATATATCTGAGAGATATTGCTCGCCCACCTTTGTATGAAAGTAAAATTTAGAGTCCTCTTATCAAGGATTAAATATCAATGTGGTCTCAATCTTAATTTGTATAAGCCCACTTTTTTATCCTTTAAGAGTATTAATTCTTGAATCTTACTCTATCATTGTGTTTCCTTTGGTTCCTTTCTTTAAAGATTGTAAAGTGTTATTTTATGGTGTAGAATGTGTTTCTTTAAGTATTAGGGTTAGAAAATGATTATATTGTATGCTAATTGTTCAAATGTATATCCCACATTGGTTAAATATAAACCATATGAGATAAATATAAGTACTCAAAAACAATAGACCTAATGCCTTAAGTTTTTGGATTCAATATGGTGTCAAGTCCATGAATATGCATCTCACAAACCTATACATGCATGTTCCTTCTTTAGGCCCATAGATTTCTAACACTAATGTTACTCAAATTATTAAGCTTCGCTTGAAATCATTTGAAAAAAATGATCTAAACTTGGTTTAATTTGGAAGAAAATTTAAAATGATCCGAAAATTTCTAGGATAAACTTAATCTCAGGTTTATTTGATTCATGGATCATCCTAAAGTAACTCAATTTTAACTTAATCCAAATTTACTTGATTTAATTTATTTAAAAAATTAAAATAATATTTTATTTGTTTTAAAAAATAAAATTATGAGTGACTCTACTTGAAATTTAAAAAATAAATTTAAATTTCTTTTTATATCTGAATTCAATGTCCTAATTCGATCCACACATTTATAATTGAAGTGATTTGACCTTGATCTATTAAAAATGTAATTTAAATTAATTTGATTGGAAAATGATCTAAGCTGAACATTTTCTTCTCTATTGAGATTTTATAAGTTGTCATGGGATGTAAATTTGGAATGCAAGTAATTATAAAAATGTGATAAATATAACGATTAGTTTCTCAATTTTTAAAATAAGAGGGTTTTTGATAACCATATTAAGCTCTTAAAATTAAAATATTCAACATTTATTTTTTTAAATTGTTTGATAATTTTTTTTGAAATTATGTGTTTGATAACATTTTTTCTTGTTAAGCACTCAATTTCAAATTTTGTTTTTTTTGTAAATTTGGTATTTATTCAATTATTCTTCAACTTTTAAAATTTTTAATATTAAAATTATTCAGCTTTTAAATTTTCAATACTGAAATTATTTTGTACTTAATTTTTAATTTTACTAAATACTACATGAGTCTTAATATTTTAATATAACATTTATCTAAAAGTTGTATTGTCACATTTATATAAGAGAAAAGTACAACATCCACATTTAAAAAAAAAAAAAAAAGACATGCATATCCTATGTTTTCAAAGAAGACAAATCTATATTTTGATGTTTTCATTATTACATTAATTTTTATTCTCTATTTCTTTTTTTCACATCTTATACAGAAGAAGAAGAAAAGTCTTCCTCCTCTATTTTCCTTTTTTTTTCTTTCACTTACTCTCTCTCTCTAAAAAGAAGAAGAAGAAGAAAAAGAAGATGAAGATAGTAGGAGCAACTACGACGACGATGACGACCACCACCACCGCCACCATTGCATTGATAACAAAGAAAATAAAGATGTATGTGAGTTTTTATTTTTTTTTCTAAGATCTAATAGTTATTTTTGTTGTTATTGTTATTTAAAACAAGAAATATGAGTTTTTATGCATTTTAAATGAAAAACAATTAATAAATAAACATTTTTGAGCCAAAAGTCAAGCATGAATAAAAAGAAAATCATGTTTATTAAAAGTTAAAGTTAATGACTACGTTCTAATTATTTTTCTTATTCTTTTGTTTTTATCAATGATTTCATAAAACAAAAGTAAAATTAAAATAAATATTTTTACAAACTATTTTTATATTTAATTTTTAAAAGTTTTGAACTAGCAAGCCTAAAATAAAAGTAAATAAAATAAAAACAAACATTGTCTACAAAAATTCAACCAAGATTTTTTTAAGTTTAGATTATCCTTAAAGCATCTTACCTATAAATATACAAGTAATAAATCATTTGTAAACATTTTACTATGTATAAATATTTTTTACTTGATACAAATATTAACTATATTAAAAGATTTCATAAACTACAAATAAGTCAGTAATAAATCATTTGTAAATGTTTTACTGTGAATAAATATCTTTTAACTTGATGCAGATAAAAGCAGATATAAACCATATTGGAAGTTTTCATAAACCACAAATAAGTCAACAATAAATTATTTATAAGCGTTTTACTGTGTAAGAAAAACTAAATGTAAACATCTTCTTCAACTTCCAACAACTCAATTTTCTTTCTTTTATAACTGATTTTGGGCTTAAATATGTTCATTTTGAACTATTTTTCATCCATAACATATCAAAACTCATGATTTTTTATTCTAAACAATCAAATAAAGAATTAAAAAATATATTAAATCTATTTTAGAGAGAGAAAAATATATAATCAAAAACTTTCTCTATGTTGGACTAGGTTGTTCAAACCTAGGTCAAGACTCTCTTTTAATCTTGACAATATAGATTAAAAGGTTATAATATTAATTTTAAGTGTTGGTTTACAAATATTAAGATAGAATCTTGTTAGAAGTTGAATAGAAGTGATTAGAAGCAAAAAACTCAAAGTATGAAAATCTGTCTTTGAAATTAGCAACCACAAATTTCGAAGTGTCCGCGAATTTTGAAAATGTGTTGTTGAGATTCAAAGTAGCGACTGCGAATTTTGATAGCCACCGCAAATTGATGAAACAACATCTTCATATTAGACAGACGATTTTACGGTGAGCATCGCATTCAAAGAAAGAAAATAACGACCGCGAATTTGAGTAACGACCATGAATTTTGAGATCCATTAGAAAGATCCTATTACTAGTTTTTAAAAAGATCAATGATTTTATGTCACATGGACTAACCATTAGACACATTTCAAAAACAATGACTATGAATTTCATCTCGACTGCGAATTTCGTTTGTCAAACATTTAATGCAAGATATACTTAGTACAACTTGAAGAATTAGGCATAATTTATTTGTAACATCTATTTGGTGGTTATTGCCTATAAATACACCACTAAATGGACTTGAATGCAAGAGGATAACCATTGATTATGCCAAAACTCTTACAAAGTTAATTCTCAATTTTAATTCTTTAATTCTTTGTACATAGTTTGTTGTGAGATTTTAAATGCCTTGTGTTGGGTTTGAGCCTGAGCCCTTATATATAAAACTCTTATTTAGATTTGAGAGTGAGCCTTAGAAAACTCTTTTATAGGTTTGAGTAGTAACCTTAGGAAAACACACGTAAGGTCTGGTGTGAGCCTAAAATACTAGGTTAAGTGTGAGCCTTGGGAAAACACTTGTAAGGTTTGGTGTGAGCCTAAAACACTAGGTTGGGTGTGAGTTTTGGGAAAACACTTGTAAGGTTTGTTGTGAGCCTAAACACTAAGTTGAGTGTGAGCTTGTAAAATACTATTGATTGAATGAAACACCTAATTGATGAAATAGGGAATGAATGTAGAGTTGGTTAATACCCGAATCACTATAAAACTCTTGTGTTCATTTTTCTCCTACTCTTTCTCTAATCTTTCATTTTTATGAGCTTTCTCCAAAATAAAAAGTTTAAATTTGCCATCAATTCAACCCCTCTTCTTAGTGCACTAGGTCCAACACTCTCGAAAATAGTTGGAAGAAAAACCTTGAAGTTATCTTTATTTATTACATCGGTGAAAAATTGTGGATGAGTTTGAGAAGAAGTTGGAAGAATAAATTTGAATCTTTTTAATATAAAGATATTTTTATTTTTAATTTTATAATAAAAGGGAAAAACATGATTTTTGAAGCCAAAAACTATATTGAGTTAACAGACTCACCCAAATACACCCAAAACCTAGGCAATAAGAACCATGTGAAAAAATCCTTTGAACCTCAAAATACAAAAATAAGTTCATTACAAAAACAATAAAACCAACAACTAAAAAAGATTAATTGTAATCCGAGAAGAAACCAAGTAGACACAATTAATCAAAAAAATAAAGAAATCATCCAATAGAATCAGGTGCCATAATTTTTCACACATTGTAGTAACCCATAGGTTGTATTAAAGTCCTCAACTAGCAACCAAAGCTATACAAAACATAACTGCAACATTTCCAACAAAAAAACAATTCCATAAAAAGGAACAAGGGTGTAACAGTAGAATAATTGGAAAAGAGTAATAAAGTTCATAATAAAATTTTCAACAAAGCAACAGTGAAATTGGAAGTTGAGAATTAAGTCTAAAGCCAAGCTATAAATTATGAACTTCTCCTAACACCTTGTTTTGCCAAAGAATTAGTCATAAAATTTTGTTCTCTCAGTATATGATAAAAAAAGATGCATAAAAATGCTTTTATAAAGGAAATGGGTGGTTGGGTTGGTTTTAACTGGAATTGGTGTTTTTGGTGGAGAAGATATTTGAGAGAACGTGAGGTTGATGGTCTCAATTCCTTAAAAAATCTAATTAATAATGTGCAGTTGTTAGCGAATCTCTAGGATAAAAATAATTGGAGCCTCACACTAAATCTCCATAAGATAAAAAGGTTGATGGCCTAATGCTTTGCATCCATCATAGGACCATATAACATCTTTCACTTCATTACAAGAGAAAAACAATTCAAGAAAATCTCTGCTACTGGTGGAAAGTTTCCTAAATTTCACAATTGTGAAAACAAGATATTGGGTAAATTCCTAAAAAAAATTATAATTTTAGTTCAAATTGAATTAGGATCAGTAGAAGGACCAGCTTCAGTATCAAGGCAACTAATGAGATTTTTAGAGGCTCTAATTGATGCTGACAAGTGAAAAAAAATCTTGTGTTTCTATCACACATTTTGCACCATAACACTCTAGATTTTTGTCTCCATAAGGCTTCTTTCATTGTATATTTTCCAAAGTTAACTCCAAAGCACCGATTTCCTACGATAAATGGAAGCACATTGAAGATCACTAGTTACTAGAGGTTTAAGTGCCAAATCCAAATCATTTAAGGATTTTTCTAGCTCTTCAACTACTCTATCAATATGTTCAAAAACCTCTTGTTCCATTTGATAACATGAGACTTTAGAAGTTTTAATTTTTTGTAGATGTCATGCCTTGTTTCATATATGCAATTTATGATATATTCCTCCCAATTCAACCTAACCATTTTAATAAACCCAGAATTATCAAGCTAGCACTTGGTCCCAAATTTATTTTTTGAAACTTAAGTAGCAATGGACTATTATCTAAAAGCCCTTTGCAAAGTCCCCATTGTTTGGTGCTTGAAAAAGAGAGTATCTATTCGTCATTCACATAGCATCTATCAATATGGTTGTAACAAAAAGAATTTGCCTAAGTATATTTCCTCCCACTTAATGGCAAATCAATTAATCTTGTTTGATGAACAAAATAAGTGAATCTTTTATCTGCAGATGTGAGTGAATTTTGACTATTGTTGTGATCATCACTATTAAGAATGGCATTGAAATCACCTACAATCAAAAGACAAGAGTGGTTATTTAAAATAATAGGCAAAAGCCCAAACCAAAGGCATTATTGTTTCGTTGTGTTGCAAGGTGAATAAACATAAATAATCATGTAGTTCTTACCACTGCTAACCAAAGATCCTTCAATTGCTACCCAATGTGATCTTTGATAAGAATTATGAAGAGTTAGAAAATCTTCACTCCAAAAAATTAATATTCCACCTACAAGACCCAAAGCATCGATATGTTCCTAACCTATTTTATTCAAACCCCATAACTTCTTAATTATGGAATCATTCATTGAACTCAACTTCATTTCTTGAATCATCAAACAACCTAAATTCTTACTTTTCACCAAACTAAGAATAACATACCTTTTCGAATTTGATTCCAACCCTTTAATATTCCAATAAAGGATATTGGGACCCATAATTTAGATTAAGAATGTTTAGTAGCAGCCCACTTTTGGGCTTCAATTGAATTTAAATGTAGCAACTAGTCTTTTAGTGCTTAATTAGAATAACCGATTTTGAGTCTTAATAAATTTCCAGCATTGATAGTTTTATTTGCTTCTTCTTCAAGATTGCTAGCATTACAAATGCATGGATTTTCAAGAATCAATTTGTTCCTATGCTTAATACAGATGTTTGTTAGGGATACACCATCAAATGAGCAATAAGGTGGAGGGAGGCCATCAACTTAAAACTTGCCAAACTCTATGTCTTCTGCAATAGCTTTTTTCTTACGAGTTCGACCATTTTATTTCTTAAGGAATCTGAGTTTGTCAAATTTTGAGAGTGATAAGGAGTTAATATCTAAGGTTTTCTTCTTAGGTTTTATGTGAGATCGAGATTTGGGGGAATAGGGAGCAAAAGAGGGAGCAAAAGAAGTGATAGAGTTCAGAGAATTGGGATGGAAAAGGGTCATAGTATAGGAGTTGGGATAGACAAGTTTGGGCATAAAACATCATTAGATCCTGGGTCCATAAAAGCACAGGGGGTACAAGTAGGGTTTAGGGACAACAAATTTGTAACTAGTATAGAGTTGAGAGGTTCATCATTATTTTCGGCAATAATATTCGCCTTAGGGGCAGGAGAATCATTTGGAGTATCAATGGGATTTAAATGACAACTCAAGGAATTTGAAATATGTGTGGTAACTGAAACACTAATATTTTTTTCAAGGATAGCTAATTGATTGTTGGAGGAAGAAAAAGGAAATGAGGGATGGGAATGATTAGGTTCGATAATTTTACCTAAAACTGAATGATTAGAGACTTCTTTTCCACAAACATGGTTGTGTCCTATGTCAATAGAGGAGTTTTCATGAGAGCTTGAGAAGAAAGGTTAGTGACAAGTATATCCACAACATGGAATGGGGGAAAAATTCAATTGTTCTTTTGTAACTCTAATAGGATAAATTTCTTTACCCATCGTTACCTCAACAATGCCATCAATTCTTTCTTTAAGAGGAGTAAGGATAAGTAATATTATCGCATTTAATCTTTCAAGACTATGAGTGATTTTATATGTTTTCATTACTGTACCTCAGAGGCCACCAATTGAGTTGAAGAACCATTAACACCAAATCTATAAAGGAACACCATCACATCTAATCCATGTGAAATGAGATAACTAATAGCTTACTCACTCTAGTGTTTCAACTATTGAAACCATTCAGAAAATTGGCTAATGAACTTAATATCATCCTCCATTTTATCAATAGACCCAAACATAAGAAGCATTTGCTTTCCTCCAAGTGGCCTACAAATGCCATCGATTTTTAATCCTTTAATCTTATTAGAAATGCGTTGGAGACACAAGGGTTCAGCTAGAACACCAACAAGGCTTCTAGAGAGCCATTCATTTTCATTATTATTGTACATTTAAACATGTTTAAACATGAGTGTGGCTTTAGACTGATGATTTCTTCTCATTTTTCCTATCACAACATGGACATGAGTTTTTACTTGTTGAACCTGATGGACCTTTGAAACTTGTGGAATGGGAAGTGATGTCTTTGGAAGACTTTGCTTGTTGCCTCGATCGAACTTGGCCCTTCCAACACTGATCTTGTGTTTTTCCATCCAAGCACCTTGAAATTTTTGGATGATTTCATCTAGTTTTGTGTTGCTAGGGAATTTCACAAAACCATATCTAGTGTCTTTCTTACTAAGGGATCTTGGAACAAAAACATCTTTTACCTTTTCATACTATTCAAGCATTCTTTTAATACCAAATACCAAAGGGTTTTAAAAATACGTTGTTGGTTGTTTTCTTGGAGAGGGCGGTAGGAGAGGTAGAGGAAGATGGAAGGGAGGCGCGGGAGGAGGAGGGGAAAGGGGAAAAGGCCATCTCTCTGAACATTGTTTATATTAGAAGTGTTAATTTTTTACTATCTAAAACTAAAAATTTATTTCGTAAAACTTCCATAAGTTCTTATTTCTTCATAATAAATAAATTTGAATATGTTATGTTGATTTGATTCATTAAGAAATGAAAATGAGATTGAGCAATAATTGAAAGATCAAATTTGAATATATTTTATTGATTTGATCCATGAAGATGCGTAAACAATCTTGAGCCTATTTTTTCACATTTTTGTTATCTCGCGTATCTATGAATAAAGCTGGTTAAGATAAGAAGGTTGGAACGTATATTTGAAAATATTTTTTGTGGAAGCAATATTTTTTTTGGAAAAAGAAATTAGTTGCCGTAAATTTGTCTTTGTTTATTTCTTACTAGAAATTCTTTACAAATCCCTTTATATAACAACGTGATAAAGTGTGACTTGTCTCAGACATGGGAATCTTTGCAGGTTCAACTTTAATGTGGGAGGGTAGATGGACATTGGCGATAATAATGATAATATCTTTTTGAATTTAATGCTAGTTAAGTTATAGTAGTAGTACTATATTATTTGTGTCTCTGGTTTAGCCTATGATAACATTATTGTACAATTTTCAACGCAAAATTTCTTAGGCATGAATTGTGACAGTGAATCTTGTCTACGTTCATTTGACTATGCACTATATACATGTGGCTGTAGTTATGCGAATAGTACCTCTAGATCCTAGCTGGCACAGTATTTAAACTATGCAAATGCCCTCAGCTTATAATTTCTGCATATTCAAGAGCTACTTGCCGTCCATTTTCAGCAGCCTTAAAATCAATTTGTACAAAGAATAATGTCTTAAAGTTGAAAGGTGGGAATCTTAATGCATTTTGGAATAAAATTCGAAGCCCATATTCCCTAGTCATAAAAATCCCTAGCACAGTACTCGCTGGTGTATCATAGCCACTCGAATTGGAACCAAATGTAATCATATATTTGTCGCCAACTTTATTATCCACTGGAATACACTAGTTAGAGGATACATGTAAGTTTTTTTTTTAAAAAAAAAAATTAATGCAATAACGGATTATTGGATTTTTCTCAATATGTTTTTTTTTTCTTTGGGCTGATTTAAGCGTACTTATTTTATATGAATTTAACAAATTAACGAGAAATTACTTTCTATACCTTTTTAGTGAATTGAAATCTAAAATAATAAAACATGAATAAATTTTTTTACCGCTTAAGTCAACATTCATTGGTGAATAAATGTGTTCTCAAGCCATATAGCTTAATTTTTACTAATGACTAAATAGTTATATTTACTGAAGAGGTGGTAAGGAGGTGAGATCAATTTAGGTTTTTTTTTTTTCCTTGAGTGAGAGCAGATTGAATTTCTTTGAGTTGCAAGTGGGTCAAGCTACGTCATTGAGTTATAATTCAAAGATAAAAATTAAGTAATTTTTTAATTTTATATTGAATCACTCTTAATTTTAACTTTTAAAAATTATTATTTTAATTATTTTAAATAATTTAAAATGATTTAGTCAGATTGATCTGCGGGTTGGATTTAGATCGAATCGATTCAAATTAAATAAATTTAGATCGAATAGATTAGAAATTGTTACCTCTAGTTTATAGTTTATATGTGGGGTCATCCATTTGTGTGGCGTCATCCATATGTGTACCTAGTACTAGAGATGGCAAACATGTAGGATTAGATAAATTTAAATTGAATTAATTTAGATGGAATTGATTTTGGATCATTGTTTTTTTTTTTTTTTTTTGCTAGATAAAGCAACAAGTTAAGGTATAAAAATGAATTCAAATTTTTTTAAATGTTAAATAGGATCAAATTTGCTCATAATTTTAATTTTTTAAATAAAATATTATTTTAAATTTATAAAGAAATTTTATATATTTTAATAAATTAAATTGAGTCAAAATAAAATCACTTTTAATTGAGTTAGAGTTGAGTCAATTTGATCTATGTGTCAATTAAATCAAATTTAACCTAAATTTTTTTTTATCATTTCAAGTTCGATTTATTTCAAATTTATTTCTGAATCATGTCAAATTCATTTTTTTTTTTTACAAGTTCAAATTGAATTTTTCATCTACTAATATCTTAGAATTCGACATTAATACAACGACAACGAATATTCTTTTAAGATCACCTGCTACACAAAGAGTGCTATTGTGTGCAAGATGTATTTGTTTTCTGTATTTTTTCTTATTTCATATTTATTGTATTCTTTTTTGCATTTATAAAATGTAATAATAATATTAAGTATACTAAATCATGTTTAACTTTAATTTTAAATATATAATAATATTATTATTTATTTTTATAATATTTTCATTCACTTTTTATATTTTTATAAATGAATAAAAACACAATATGGTGATTGTTTTCCTTTTCTTTTAATATGTGTATGGATATAACAAACGCAATATTATTTACCTTATCTTGGAGATCAATCTTTCTATTCGAAGAAATTAAAAATAACCATAAAAAAGATATACAAACACATATATACACACACCCATTAAAGTACGACCGTAAAATTAAGTAAAGGTGTGAACACATGGGTATGAACTTCAACATCATTCCAACTCCAAAGAACAAATTATACACGCAGATTTTATGTTAATAAATTTTAAGCAAAGGAAAGGGACCACAATGTCTTGTTGGTTGCTTGTTGGGGGAAGCCTACAAATGGATAACTAGAAGCCTACTACCAATCATCCTCCATTGACTTAAATGCACGATGCTGATCCTTTCGAATCTACCATAACTAAGAATCTTGGAGGTCAAATGAAACTCTGTTACATTAGTTGGAGATTGTTCATCAACTGGTACCGTAGTTTACCGGTAGCTAAGACTCAAGATTACAGGGTGTTAGCTAGGCCGGCTCTAGGAAAATGCCACTAGGATAAGGGCAATAAAATTTGCATCCACGATCACTAGGACGGTAGTCCGAAACATCTAATTAAATTAGAACAACTCCTTACCAACTGATCTACGCTTTCAATGATTTTTTTAATTATTAAAGAAAAGTTTTAGGATTTTAAAGAGAGTTTTAAAGTCCTAATTTTTTCCTTAGTTATTAAAGAAAAAAAAAATTAGTAGGCTCCCAAAAAAGCTACAAAGAATTCAAAATTTTATCTCTTTAACTATTACAAAATGTTCAACAGTAAAAAACCTCAAAATACCCAAAAAAATTATTTTATGAAAATTAAACCCATTATTTTATAATTTTTTCTTTTTCTAAAAGCCACATTTTTAATTATATCAGCTCTGAATTTTAGTTCATCACGATAATCCTCCTCTCTCGATACTCAAAAAAGCTAATGATTGTTTTACATTATTCACACTAATCCTGCCATGATGTATACTTAATCTTAATGTTGTTTAATGTGAAATCTTCAGAATTTCAATGGTTGGATTGGAAGGTTTTGACTTTTAAGGATGATAATGCCTGGAATGCATCATGTTGAAATATAGAACAATGTAATCACATTATTATTATTATTATTATTTGGTTTTTTTTTAGTGTGTACATTTAATTCTTGATGATTAAATTTTGACCATTAGCAGACTAACATACACACTACACTCAAAAGAGGACAAAGAAACAAGTGTACACACAATGAAAAATTAAGTGATTTGATCAATTTTAATTATTTTATAAGATTGTAGTATTGATCATGATGTACTCACAACCGACGCATGTATGGTTCCTTTTGTCTTATTATATGATAATTACCAAGTTGCAGAATGTGACAGGATGGTTTTGTCTCTTCTTTCTCTACTTATCTTCTCCTCTTCATGAATTAAAAGAACGCTGCCATTTTTTATGCATATATACAGGTAGGGTATAAGGTGCGTGGCTCTCTTGATGAGAAATCACCAAATGTGTGTAGGGGTCCGAATTTGTGTGCATCCTTTTCCTGTCCAATTTTTAGGACAAATAAAGATTTTTTTTTTGGATCCAACATTTTCCAATAATGCAAATGATACATCTTATTCATGAGTTTATCTCAGGAATCTAAGTTTTACATTGAAAACTATGGTTTTTGGCTGGCTATCGTTCAAATTTTAGTGTCCCCATTTAACTTGTAAATGATAATAATTCTTTATTGAGCATTAGGTGATCATTCAACTTGTCTAACGACATAATTTTAGTGTTGATAGATACATAAGTTATTAACTGTGACAATATAGCTACCATTACAACCTTGAAACAAAAATAATTGAGAACTATAGGTTCAAATGCAAAGTTCAATGTTGCATGACAGTAAGGGCACGCACACTCCATCAGCAAAGCAACCCAAGTCCACTAATAAGTAAGAGGACTCCCAACCCTGCAGTTAATAGTTATGTTGTGAGGGAAGGGTTGCCCTCTCCACTGTGTTCATTAAGAAAGAGACTGAAAATTATACCAATTGGATTTTGATATCTCAAATTTTATTTTTTGTTTTTATAATTGCCCTAAAAGCCCCACAAGTTTGTTAAGATTGTGATAAGGATATCTTGCAAAAGGTGCTGTCCAATTAAGGGACAAATTATTAGAAGATGGGCCTATAATAAATAAAGAAGTAGTTTTCTCAAATTCTTGAAAAACAAAAGTCCAATCAAGACTCAAAACCAAAAAACGTCAATTGATCAAAACTTACATTGGTTTTGCTATTTACTGTTCCATTGGAAATTAGAATTATTTTAGTCCCATCAAGAAGCATATACTAAGATATATATTCTTTTATTTTTGGCCACCTTCAAAACTGCCCTAGTCAAAGCTAAAGAGAAAGCAGTGCGTGCTATATAAAGAAAGCAGATTTCCTTGTGTCCATTTGTCATGGATGCGAGAGTTAGTGAGGTATATTTATGTATGTATTTGAGAAGATAAGAGAGGCCACAATGCGTTGTATAGTGGACAAGATAACTCAGCAATCTTTAGTCACCGTAGATTTCGCATTGGACTATCAATTGTGGGTGACAAATGAGTAGGCCAACTTGGACTTTCATATTTGCAACTTGAAAGAAGAAACAGTGACTATAAATGAACTAGCTATATACTACTGAAGTGTACAAATAGATTGATTCAGATTATTTCAGGTCACAGAGAGAATGAGTCAGATTGAATTATTAAATCTAAGGTATAGAAAAAAATTGGAATCATGTTAAGTTTTGAATTGGATTAGGTCGAATCACTTATAATTTTGACTTTTTGAAATAAAGAAAATATTATTTTGTTTCATAAATAAATGTAAATATTTTTAATAATTTAAATTAGATCATTTGAGTCGATTTATGAATTGATCAAGGTCGAATCAATTCAAATTAAGTTTTGAACAAAATTAGATTAAACTAAAAAATTTTTTAATTATTTAGAGTTTGAGACTTTTAAAATTTTCTTTTAGATTGGATTAAAAATTACTATTTTAATGCAAGTGAATTCACAAAATGTATATAGCCTCAAAGTTTATAGAATAGTAAAGTTTTTGGATGATGCCCTAATGACATATGTTATTACATGTTCCTTAGCTTGAATAGCCTCCAATTTATCAAAGGGTAGTTATAATTAATATATTGTATAAGAAAAAAGAAATACTAGTAACAACAAAGTAGTCTTGTTGCCATAAGAGAAATATACTTATACTATATGATTTAAATCTATTAAAAAATTCATTTAATTCGTAGAATTCATTTACAAATGAGTTCTTATATTTGGCATGTTAGATAATAGCTATAGAATTAATTTTTAATGAAATGAATATTATGTTTAAAAATAAATTTAGAATTTAATTTAATATTTTATTTGATTAAAAATACTCTACTGTTTATTTAGTTCACGTGTACTATATACATGACTGAGGTTGTTGGGATGTCATTGAGCCCAAACCAGTCTCTTGTCTTTGTAGATTTTATCCAATGTACTGTATACAATGATGGTGACCTGATAATTATTGAACACTCAATGATTAATGCTGGTGATTAACAATATCAATTTATAAATAGGAGGACCAAGCTGAGAGCCAAACCAGTGGCGTTAGTGATCACTACTGCTCATGTTCATGTCTATAAGTTTAGTTCCAAAAGTCCAATTAGGGAACTGTGCAAGAAGAGATGTTCATTTTTGTTTGCTTGAAAATATTGCAGTAGGTTGTCACCTTATCTGTGGTGACTGAAAAAAAAAAAGTTAATAATGTGAACAGAGAACGGGAATAGAAAAGAAATGAGAAAATTAATCAGAGATACGATGGTAATATATTTATTACTCACAAATATATAATTCATTTGGAAATTCTAACTATTTTGTTGAAATTTAGTTTAGTTATATTCAATTTCAAAAATTTAATTAAATAGAATTATAGATGAATTTTCATTTAAATCAAATACATAAATTTTCGATTTGTAAATAAATTTCATAAAAATTTATGAACTCGTTTATACTAAATAAATACTGTGTTAGTCGATAAAATTAGTTTTTTGGTTTTGAGAATATCAATAAAATTAGTTTGACAGTATGCAAAGAAGCATCTTAAAATTTTGAGAGTTTAAAGTCTGATTTAAGGTACCTAAGATTGGTAGCATATGTGCGTTACAGAGGAATCTTAAGTTTTGAGATAAACGTAAACAATGTTTTTAAAATCGAATCATTCAACTAACTGATATGTGAAAAAGCTAGTCTAACCGATTTGATCAGTCTAATTTAATTAGTTTAATAATGAATAAAATTTTAATTAATTTATTCGATCTTACAACAAGAGAACAAATTTTATTGCAAAGAATGTAATTCTTTCCTATGGAGACACTAATCCTATTTTGAAAAATATTTTTGTATAGGCATGAGATATTGTCTTGTGCAAATGGTAATAAAAAGAGAAATTATAAATGAGATTCAATTGTAAGCGTGATATTGTTGCAGTGGTTGCACTACTGGGTAGGAAATAATTCATTTGACAAGACGTAAAATTTCTTGTATATGATAGGCTCTCAGGATCCGTTAAAATAATTCACAGTGAAAACAAATTATTAATAAAATTCTTTCACTTTATTAAAAATTATTTTATTTAAAATGAATTTTAATTTAATAAATTTTATCATTTCAAATGTATTTATAATAAATTAAAATTATTTTATTATTGAAAATTTTTTTATTTAAAATAAATATAATGTCGGTTTAGATTATAAACTTATTAGAGTAATTTTATCTAAAATTTTAATTATAATGAAATTGTATGATTTTTTTTAATCTAATTTTGACTTTTCATTATTATTTTTTTAAAATAATTGAATTTTTCAAAATTTAAATTTTTGATGTTTTGAACATATAGAAAATGTAGATTAGGTAGCTCTTACATAAATAAAAAAATAGAAAAAGAAAAAGAATTCAAATCAGACCCTATTTCTTTCGCGAATTTAAAATTTTCAATAGTAAATTAGTGTTTACACATCAAATCAAACCTACCATATATCTTTTCAAATCAACAATTTTAGAGCTCAACTCATTTGGCCAATTTACTCAAATAGTTTGAGTTTGACATTATCATTATCAAATAAATTTAAAATTTTTCAAGCCAATTTGATGTAGCTCGTCAGGCGTCTTAACTCATTTAATGATTATCCTAAATGATAGAACACATGTCGTTGGAATATAAATTTTTGCATCAAATAGAACTTTAACCGATCTCAAAATTAGATGTGATAATTTGTAACTCAATTTAAAATAGTGACTTAATCAATCTAAAATCTAAATTCAAAACAATTTAAAAATTTTTATATTAAATTTAAATTAATCATAATTAGATATGAATTAACTTAAATTGACTCGATTTAATATTTAAAACTTATTTAAAAATCAAAATCAAAATTTGTAAGTGTCTCCACTTGTCATTCAAAATCCTTTCCGCCTCTTGTAACTCAGTATGAGCCGCCTGAAAATATGTGATCCAAACTTAGTCCAGCCCATTTCCTGATAACCCACCCAAGATTGATTGCAGGAGTGGGCTTGAGACCAAGTAAGTCTTCTTGAATCTTGGACTTGGATTAAATATGTGGTAGTAGGCCATCAGTTGAGTTCCCCATCCCGCCAAGGCCCAAACCAACGGTGGCACGGATAAAACTTAAGCATTTTTTACCCCATGTTTACGCCTACAAATTGCCATTAGAAAACGATATATGAAGTTAAAGATAAAAAAAATTAAATCACATAAAGTTTCAGTATAACATGTCATTAATTATTTGATTATGAGAGTTAACATTATTTTTCAATAAATCAAAGCCACAAACGGGATTTTTTTTATTTTTTTATAAAATAACCACAAATTATTTTTAGTTTGTCAATCAATAATCAAACACATATAATATTTCATTCACACTAAATCATATGCACATGTTAAAAATAACTTTTCAACAAATTATAATAATGAAAATTTAAATGAATTTTGTTACAATAATTATATTTTAATATAGTTAGATAAGTTTTATTTTTTATAAATAATTACAAATTTTAAAAAATACAAATAAAAAATGAAAATACTAAAAATTTGACGTAGCTCGTGAGGCGTCTTAACTCATTTAATGATTATCCTAAATGATAGAACACATATCGTTGGGATATAAATTTTTGCATCAAATAGAACTTTAACCGATCTCAAAATTAGACGTGACAATTTGTAACTCAATTCGAAATAATGACTTAATCAATTTAAATTTAAAATAATTTGAAAATTTTTATATTAAATTTAAATTAATCATAACTAAATATGAATTAACTTAAATTGACTTGATTTAATATTTAAAACTTATTTAAAAATAAAAATTTGTAAGTGTCTCCACTTGTCATTCAAAATCCTTTCAGCCTCTTGTAACTCAGTATGAGCCGCCTGAAAATATGTGATCCAAACTTAGTCCAGCCCATTTCCTGCTAACCCACCCAAGATTGATTGCAGTAGTGGGTTTGAGACCAAGTAAGTCTTCTTGGATCTTGGACTTGGATTAAATGTGGTAGTAGGCCTTCAGTTGGCCACTCTACAACCCAAACAAAAGCTAGATATGGCCCGTAGGAATTCCCCATCCCGCCAAGGCCCAAACCAACGGTGGCACGGATAAAACTTAAGCATTTTTTATCCCATTTTTATACCTACAAATTACCATTAGAAAACGATATATGAAGTTAATGACAAAAAAAATTAAATCAAATAAAGTTTCAGTATAACATGTCATTAATTATTTGATCATGAGACTTAACATTATTTTTCAATAAATCAAAGCCACAAACGGGATTTTTTTATTTTTTATAAAATAACCACAAATTATTTTTAGTTTGTCAATCAATAATCAAACACATAATATTTCATTCACACTAAATCATATGCACATGTTAAAAATAACTTTTCAACAAATTATAATAATGAAATTTTAAATGAATTTTGTTATAATAATTGTATTTTAATATAGTTAGACAAGTTTTATTTTTTATAAATAATTACAAATTTTAAAAAATGAAAATTTTAAAAATTTTAAAAAATCTTATTATATATTAGAAATAGTTAGAATTTCTAAATGAATTATATATTTGTAAGTAAATCAAAGCCACACGCACACACACACGCACATATATATATATATATATATATATATATATA
>CATIWR010597405.1:0-32910 GCA_949677035.1 Omphalea diandra
TGTTACTTCTCTATATATATATATATATATATATATATATATATATATATATATATATATATATATATATATATATATATAAGTTGAAAGTTTGTGTATTTAAATTTTAAGAATTAACGAATGGAATTAATTTGATATAAAATTGAAAGTTCAGAATTTTTTATGTAATTTATCCTTTTAAATATAATATATAATGTGGCAATTTTTTAAGTTTAAGTGTTCACATCATTATCATATCAGCACCAAATCTGTTCAAATTTGTCCCAAGGTTACTAGTGAAAAAAATAAAATGTTTGTGTATTAAAATTTTAAGAATTAAAGAATAAAATTAATTTGATATGAAATTGAAAGTTCATGATTTTTTGTGTAATTTATTATTATTCGTAAGCAATGTTTATAGATTTTCAGAAGTTAAAAGAAAAGAACATATTATTTTTTAGGATAATATAATCTAGTAAGCATAAGAGATTAAGGATTTAAAATTTGACCTTTTTTCTAAGACTCATTCGGAACGAATTCTTTGAGAAAAAAAAATGTATTTATGAAACCATTGAAGGCTTTGCCGATTTATAATATTGCCCTTGTAACGCTCGAGAATAATATGGCGCTAACTAAGTTGACAAAGGAATTGAGTTTGATTATTTTGCAGTTGAGTTAGTTTTGCATCAAATTAGATGAGATTAGATTATTTGTTATTTATTTTTAAATATTTATTGAAATTATTTATTATTTACACAATATCTTTTTATAAATTACACAATTAGTGGTCATAATGATGGATGAGCGTGTGAAAGCTATGTAGCTCGCTCCAGTGTCCCTCGACCATATGTGTCTGACCTAGATCTCTAGCACCTTAGACCTTTACTAGTATCATCCCCCTCTCCCCCTTATGATGTATATATATACTAATAAATAAATGAACAATAGTCAAAGAAAACTAATAAATTGATCAAATTGATAACACATACACAACAAAAAAAAAAATTGACTACTCTAAACATAGAAATAAAGACAAATAAACAAAATATATATTCAAAGTACTTCTAATTAGTTTCGATATTAGTATTGTTATACAAATCCTTTTCCTCATTAGTTTCTTCATCCTCATCACCTTATTTAAACTTTATCTCTACATCATCTTCTACTTCAATATTGTCATCTTCAATTTAAATATATTCATTATTTGGTCATTCAAGGACACAAATTCTTCGTTTTCCATAATTATAATTGATTGAGCATTAATATAATTTTCTTAGAAGGCCAAAACTATATGAGATATTGAAGTTGTTGTAGATGATTCTAAAATTTAGATTTCATCCCTGGCTTTAATTTTACATACAACTAATTAATACCTTTTATTACGTCTTAAGCAAGGGTAACTACAATAATACACTTGACAAACTTGCACTGCTAGAATAAATGGCTCATACTTATTAAAATTTCATTTATGGTTCACCTCAACAACTTTATACTTTAGATGAACTTTAGTACCCAAGTTTGTTGTTGGATCAAACCACTCACACTTGAATAACATGATTCTCTTAATTGGCAATTTTGGATACTCCAACTCTATAACTTCAATCAATCGACCATAATAGTCACTTTTATCTATACTGTAATTAGAGCATTTTATACACATACAACTATTCATGTTAGTTGTATGAGAACCATGTTTTTAATGTGAAATTTATATCCATTTATAATTAAGATAATTAAAGATATTATTGAGATTCTTTTAGATATCTATTTTGTTTTAAAAGGTTAAAAATGAAATAGGATAATTTATTTGTACTTTAAGATATAGAATTGGCATAAATATCTTAATAGTTAAGATATACATGTACGTTTTAAGGTTTTATAAAACATGCAGTGCATACACATTTTTAAAAAATGTTTTTTGAGAGAGAAAAACTCTAGTGCTAGCATACAACTATTTTGGAAATAACCTATTCATATGGATACCTGCAGGAGGTGATCATCTTTTGATGACACCTTGATCCGACTTTAAGCTCGAGGTAAGGTGTTACTGGTGTAAATCCCCTTTAAGCCTTCGAATAGATTTGCGATCTTTCATTCGAATTTGTAAGATTTTTTGCATCCTCCTTTCAATTTAGTCAAATAGCATGGATCCTTAGTGAGTTTCATGTAGAAAAATTATATTTTTTATTGTACATATTCTACAAAACCCAACAGATGCCCCTCAAATCCTAGTACCATCACCACCTTTACCATGTGAGCTTTCTTATTCAGCTAGAATTTAACGGTAGGATACAAAGTATCAAAATATGATTTCCCACCATTATCTCTTTTGACAAGAGTAATATAGGCTTTCTAAATTTTTTCCAAGTCTACACACTTCAGTTTTGAGAGATCCAACCCTAGTTGATCTTGCTCTAGAACCCTCTTTACAGTTTGCCCATAAGTCATTAGGATAAAGGACAGTAAGGGTGATGTTTTTGCCTCCCCTGCCTTTCCTGCATTAACAACATCCTCTATACAAATGTGCAAACCTCAAATGACAAAACAAATGATCCTCAATTAACTGTCCTTCTTCATTGACTACTCCTCCTTCTATTTCATCTTTGTTTCCTTTGAAGCTAAGGACTTATTTAGCCTCAACACCTTCAGTTTCTCGCCTTTTACTTCTTTGGCATAGGTGAAGCGGAGTTTGGCCACCTCTGATTTATTCTCTTCAAAGAACTTTGTTATTCTAGCCTGAGCTACCTATTTGGAAACACAACAATTGTACTTAAGTACAAAGAAAACTAAACATAAAGAATAAAAGGTAACAGACACTTACAGTAGAGAATTCTTCGGTGGTATTTCTACTCTTTTGTCTTTCTTTAAGCACCTGTATGCCCTATAGAAGATACATAGCACCAGTGCATTTAAGGTTAGCAGAAGGAATGCCTGAACACTCCTAACGATTAGGTTATAAATCAATAAAGTCTAAAAACTTGTCACAATGGCAAAATTTTAGACAATGCCATTGAGGTTAGTCTTCAACCATTTTTTAGGGTTCGGACACTCCTCCCCAAGGGCCTGTAGAGCCTCAATCTTCTCTTGACCCCTTTGCTCATCCTCAAGATATACTCTCCACAATAAAGGAACTTTTCCTCTGCTTCCCTCCATTTCCTTTCTCGACAACCTTCCCCCTTGCCTTTATTTTTAGAAAGTGCAGGAGGAAGAGTCTTCTTGATGGGTGGAGCAGGAGGAGGAGGTTCCTGAATCATGATTTTGGTTGACTTAGGGCGAACAACGAGACATTTCCATAACTAATTTGCCTCCAGTGCTTAAAAGAATAATGTCCAGAATGTCTTCCTTAACATCTAGATCCAAGCGAACAGTCCTCAAAAACTCCATGTCACCTGCATCATAGTATATTTAGTAGATACCAGTAAAGTACAAAGTACAAGCAAAAGTTATATATCTTCAGTCTTATTCTTCTTAGGGTTTGGTCTAGATGGTTTAGCTTCCCCTTTGGACAACTCATCGCCTTCTAACTCCCCAGGAGGAAACTCAATAGTTTTGGTGTGATTCTGAACAAATCAGCGAATGTATTTCTTCCAAAAGGGCTCAACCCTGGAACATTTATAGATAATCAGGGATAACAAATTCCCAACATCTTTGCCAATAAAAAAGGGAGGGACGAAAGGTTTATCTACAAATTTTTTAGGAAGATTTACTAAATCAAGGGAATGGTAGACAAAGAAAAATTTGTCTAACCAATCCTTTAGAGAGAAAGGAAGAAAGAATATTGTTTTGCTCCCTACTTTAGCAATCAAGGCAAGAAATGGTTTACTACTTCTACAGGTTACACTGTGCAGGTACTGGATATGGGCAGTGGTAAGTTGGAGGCCTTTTACCCAACATATTCCAATCAAACAACTCAAAATCCTAATGGCGTTTGGGTGAAGTTAGGTTAGTGAAATTGAATAAGAAATGAGGAAACTTAATAAGGCAAGGTGAAGAGGAAAACAAAGCCCTACATCCATTTGTTCTCTATACACAACTATAGTTTTTGTATCGGTACGATCATAAATCCTATAGTCAGTCAGATAGCATGACAATTAATAGCCAACAAGTATCTAGTATAAGGATTAAAAGTGATCCAAATCCCTAACCTTAATGGAACTCTGATACTTCCTAGTGCTTGCTTGATTGTTTCACCCTAACTCCCAAGAAAATAGGAAGAAATAAAATGTGAAAATCAAAAAGAAGTAATACTAGAGTACCTGAGGTAGAATGAAGTTGCAACAATGGTATAAATAATAAAGAAAAAGAAGAAAGCAAAAGAAGTTAGCAGAAAATTTCGAAGGTAACAAAAATGAGAGGAAAAATCAGCAATGCCGTATATAGAGGAGGAAGACACCTTAACAATTGTGCCCCAATAAATGCAAAACCTAACGGATACTCTAGGATTTCAAATTGACACAAAAATTGAAATGACACTACAGTTGAAGAGACAAAAAGAATGATAACATTTAAAATGCAAACGGGACACTTTAATCGTTACTAGGCCAACTCAGTGTCTTAGTTGAAAGGATTATCTGACATAAATGCTAGAAGTAGCAACTATATTTTGCTATGATTGAAAAATAAATATATTAAAAGATAAAATTTCATACTTGAACTCTTAAAATATTTTATGAATAAAATAATTTTTTAAGAATGTAGAATAGAATATTATAGCCACGAAACAACTATAAGAATAAATTAGAATAATCTTCTTATAAAGTAAAATATATAAAAACTTGCATGAAAAAGGTCATGACATAACCGAAGATGGGTCATATTTCAATTCCAAATATGGTGGATTATATTATTGGTTTTCATGTATGTGAAAATGTTAGAAAATTAAAAAATTTAATAAACAATAATACCCTTATTAATATAGCATTTGGACAAATATAATCCACATATCATTATTTACTATAATAGAAAATAGTTTTGTTTAAAAAAAATCACACACTAGCTAGCTAGTTAATAATAGTTCAAAAATTAAAACAATATAATTTTACTTCTTCATTTTGTATGGGTAATCATACATTGAACAAATAATAATTCATATTTTTAATATTAATTAATTTATTAACAAATATTTATTTCTTTGTTAAAGGTTAATGAAATAAACTGAATCTAAAATAAGGATATTGAAATAATTTACATCACTTTCTTTCTTATTTCTCATATATGAACTAAATATGACAATTATAAATTTTAAAAAAAAATTACTTTTAACAGAGTATGATAACGTTATATTTTTAAAATTCTGATCTTTTAAAAATTAATTATTGCAATGTAATTCTAAATAGAAATATTAAATTTCAAAAACTAAATGTCTCCTCAACTTTTCTTTTCATACTTAAAATCCATCAATATCAATAAAAGAGGTGATAAATTTTATTTTGATTCCAAATTATTTTAACTTGCAATGATACTAACCGATTTCAACTTAGATCAAATTCGAAATCAAAATAATATGAAATTTTTTTTTACGAAAATTGATGCTAAATTCACGTAATTTTTTTACCGCACCCACATATTATCTATTGAATTTTAATAAAAAATTATTTGTATTTAAGTTTATTTTAATTAATTAAATTTTTTAAAAAACAAATCCAAATAACACTTTTTAAATTGTAATAAAATAATCCAACCCAAAATCCAAAAAATAATAAGTCACTGATCTATTGCTATGTTAAATTGTCATATATATATATTTCAATAAGATTATTCTATCATTACTATATTCAAAAACAGACAAGTAACCATAGCAATAATGGATCGAACCCCCACCTCCCGTGAGACTGAAAATTAGACCCAGTTACCTATTTTCAATTTTAAATTTTTAAAAATAAACATTAAAAATATTTTAAAAACACTTTTCAATTTTTCCAGATTTATTAAAAAAATATTCTAAAAATAAAAAGTAGAAAACCACATTTTTTTATTTCAAAATCTTATTTATTAATTTTAAAAAAGACAGAAAATAATACCTAACACAACTTAATCTCCTACCATTCTTGTTTTCAATTTCTTATGACGGCCTCAAACATTAATGCATACTCATTTCATGCCAAATATGGTAGGTTTACCCATGCTACGCCTTGTTTTTCCTTGTTCTTCCGCTTTATACGCATTAAATTTTAGTTAATTCATTCCACGCACCCAACCCATGATAAAAAAATTATTTCTTTCTTTGATTTGTGAAGTAAGGAATACAAAAAAGTTATTTCACAGCATTCACTTTCTTTACAAAAGCCAACCTTAGTTTCTCAACTTCAGCCAAAAGAACGGAATTTTGATCGCAGGCTTCCGCAAGCAGTTCAAACCTTTTATCAGTGTTACTGCTCTTCAGTGAAAAGTCTTCCTCAGGCAAGTGAGATATAGATGGCTTACAATACTGTATAAGATCCAACATCATTCCCTGCCAACAAGAAACAGTTCAGACTAAACAAAACAAAAGAAAAGGACATCCATGAAACAGCATCAGTTATTAGTGGAGATTAATGCTTGCCACTTCTGTAAACATCTTTCAATAACAGACACCTAAACAATATTTATCTTATTTAGAAAAGATGAATATCCAGAAGAAGTGACGAAGGACAACTGATCACAATTATCTCTCCTCCAGCAAGTCAACCCTGTTGAATCCATATAACGAAAATATTCACATAAAATGCTTCCCACTATGTATCACTTGGTATCATCACAGTATTTATTTTATATTTTTTAACAAGAAATCCCACCTTTATTTTTTACCATATTTTCAAAGTGCACCAATAATTTATTCTGTTCAAGAATGAATAAAAATCAGCATAAACTAAGGTTAACGACCAGCTCTGTACAATAGATTTAACTACTATTATTATTATCTTTTCATCATATAACTCAAAAGCACAAAAATAAGCAGGTCCTCATCATGGATTAATCCCTTAGTAAGCATTGTTCCAAGACATGCCAACACAGTAGCCCTCTTATGCAATTAGAAAACAAACCATAAATGAGAACCTTGCACAGAGTTGCATTGCATACCTCGTGTTTTTGCTTCTGGGAGTAGTCTCTCAAAAGAGACTTTACAAGCTTATTTCGAAACGATATTTTTAGGTGACCATGAACAAGGAAAATGAAAGATGAAAGGTGGTGCAAAACCAGCGTAAAAGCCATTGATCGTCGAATTGCAGATCTGTCAAGTGTGCCAGTAACCCACGACTTCACGTAAGCTTCCAAAATGCTTTCGCTATCCTGCAGAAAAATTTTTTTCTCAAAATTGATAATGATCTGCAGAAAAACTTTTACATTATAAAAAATAGAGTAACTTCAGGGACCAGTTGAACGATGACGATTAACAAACAGAAAAGTAAACAATTTCCAAATTTCTATGTTAACAGTGAGATGCTAAATGGAATTCAACAAAAATTACTTCACAATGCAACTTATAGCAAACTTATACTGAAAGAAGGTTTGAATAGTCAGTGCACTACCTCAATAGGTTCCAGGTACCCTCCTGCCTCAGCAATGCATTTCTCCAATGGTGGCAAAATTTCAAGAACATGAGCATTAGACAGCATATTCCAGGCAGAAAGTCTCACAGCTGCTTCCGTATAACGGTGTAAATATACTGAAACTTGGCGGCCAAAAATCAAATCACCATAGGATACAGCAGCAAACTGCTCCACAAGCATTTCAAGAAATGTGGAGTAACTCTCATGAATCTCTGATTGAAACGCCAGCAAGTCTGCACTTGATTTCTTCTTAGTTTCCAGAGACAAATTCATATTTTCTTCCTGAACATGCTTGGCACTTCTAGTAAATCTTGCTTTGTCAAGAAGCTGGCCATAGAGGTCTTGTAAGGCCCTATAAATATCCCTACTCTTGTTATCTTCAAGCACATCCATTCCAGCAAGTAATGTGACAGATAAGGAATGCAATTTCCAAACCAATGGTACTCCACGAATGGGAGAGAGGACATCAGTGGATATAAAAGTCGACATGGCTTCCATTGATAGTAGAAAGAATAATCCACCTTTAGCAACTTTGACTATTTCACTAGGGTCCTGCACGAGATTTGGTAGCTTAAAAGCACTCTGAAGACCAGTATGTTCATTATTGGAGATGATCAAGATAGGACTGAGAAACCAATGCATCGGAAGTGGCAATCTCTGGTGAGCCCACTCTACTGTTAAAGAATTACAAGAATAATCTTGACTTGTCATATTTGATGCGTCCAAGTCCTCATGTATGGTCTCTAAAAAAACATTACTCTTTTTAAGAGTTTTGTCCCCAGAAAAATTATTGTCATCCATGGCTTTCAATTTCCTTTTTACAGACAGCCATCTATCTTTAAAGTGAGAAGTTAATGTTTCACTGAAGAGCAAGTAGTCCTCCTCCTTATATTCCCATCTAAATGGTTTCATTCTCTTATTCAGTTGGAGAAAATGCTGCATATTGAAATCAAGATATCTGAGAACAGGGACTTGAAGCAAAATTTTTAATGCCTTCTCCATCGTGTTCCTATCCCCTGGTCCAATAGTTAAACATGCTCCTAAGATGGAATGAACCCTATGCATAGCGGAGGCCATCTCAGCATCTGTTGGAAATTCTGTGCTAGGAACAATTTGGATGATGTCAAGCATGAAAATTAGTAATCTAGCATCTGTTTGAGCCAACAAAACAGTCATTGACCAAAATCCTCCTCCAGAGGCACCCCAGCCAAGTCCCACCCCTGGAGCAGGTCCTCCTCTACCAAAAATCTCAATTGACTGCACAAAATGCCACTCTGATCCTACCAACTTCATAAAAATGTTGAGCAAACATCTCCATTCAACTAGAGAACTCTTCAGTATCCCCTCCTCAAGTATTTTCCCTTCTCTTGAGGAATTATATCCTCGGGATGGAGGGCTGGATATTCCACTCTTAGCCAAGCTGACCAACCTATCAATTGATGTTATAATGCGGAGAAGTCCATGAAGGCAACATACAGAAGCTAATGATGATTCATATTTACTTTGCCGTCTCAAATGACAAAGTTCCTTAGCAAAGGTGCCATCTTCATCAAAACCTTCTTCCTCTGCACCATTGGTAGCCAAAAACTGGCTTTTAATAATTTCAAGCCCAATCTTGGGAACAAACTCTGGCAACCATGGTAGATGCCTGCCACTTCCTTGAGTGCCCATGGCTTCCTCTGGATTCACTCTTTCGAGCAATGTGGAAAGCATGTACGTGACAGCTGAATATACCCACAGCAAGGAGCTCTCAGATAAATCTTGGGAAACAAAGTTGCCTCCAAATTGTTTTTCCCTCTCAAAGTACTTAGAAATGCAAGGATCATTCTTTGATGCTATCCACTTCAAAGCTAAATCAACCATTGGAGTGACAAAACTCCAGGACCAGGTTTCTGGTTCATCAACGGTACAATATGAGATTTGATTGCTTAGATATTTCTGTGAATAGAAACTTGGAAGTTTTCTAGCCAAAGCCTCCAAAACAAGAAATGCCTCTCGAGAGATGGAAACAAATTCACCAAGAACATTGTACTCTTGAAGTGTCTTGAAAGTAGGGGGATTCAACCACAAGCATAAGGCAGGGAAGATATCTGAAAAGCATGATATACAAAACCCATAACTAACGCAGGCCCTCCATAAACGTAGCTGTTCAACCATCAATGCAGACAAAAGTTTACAGTTTTCCTGTCCAGACTTTACCCATTGATCAAGGGAGGAAGTATATTGAAATAAATGCTGAATCATAGCCAGAAAAGACCCATTTTTTATAAACTCTATGCAATTCTTCTTGTCAGATTGAGCCAATACCTGTTTTACAAGAAATACAAGACTGGTAAAACTTTGTCTTAGATGCAGTGCCAAAGTGATCAACTATCTAATGAATAATTAGAAACAAAGACCATCAGACAGCTTTCCAGAAACATATGTGAAACTGCTTACGTTCAAAAGCCGAACATATTTTTTCTTAGAAGGATGAATTGCGGTAGTGTCTGCCATACTAAATCTGTGGATAACTGTATGGACAAGTCCTTGGCACTTCATAATTGCATTTGCACATGTTGGGGAATGCCTTGCTATGGCAATAAGTATAGAAATTATGCACTCCTCTAAAGCCACATTTGGGTCAGCCTGAAACCATATAAATAACATATTGGAAAACTACAAATCTAAATATAATAAGCACCAAGGTTTTAAATCGTGGTAATGGTACAGACATGTGACTGTCACAATCAAAATGTAATGGCCACAAACAATAATATTGTGAATCTTGTTTAAAAAGATTATAATTAGACTTCTATAACAGGTGTTTTCAGAAAAAATGAAAGTTGATGTATTTTTCAACATCAAAATTAAGTATGAATATGATAGAAATACTGTAATTATGTAACTAATTTCGAAATTATGAAAATTGAAAATATTTCAATGAAAGAGTAAATTAACAATTATTGCACAGAACCCATTGAAAGAATTTAAAACTTTTCAATAAAGTCAGATGCTGAAATTTTAATTACTTATAACAGATATTTAACTAAAAGCATATATAATAACAAATGTCACATTTCAATTAAGGCAGCGGTTAAAAGACCAGTTAAAGCAACGGTGAGAGGATAAATTTCTCTATTAAAAAGGATGAAGAATAAAAAAAAAGAAGTCTGTACATATCTACTCTACTTATCGAGCAAACAGAAACAAGCCAGATGTATCTTTTCAACCAACAAAAAAAAGACAGGTGAGTAGAACATAAAACCTAGAATGAAACCCCAATGCCATCAACCGAAATGCCGGGAAACTCAAAATATCACATGCAACCCATGAAATCTTGAATATCAAGAAAACAAAAGAAACTTAGACAGTGAAGCCTTTAAATCTTAAGTTTCACAAGAAGACCAAGAAGAAATTTCAAGAATATTACTAAGGAAGTTGATAGTGTTAGAAAACACTTTCCCTTTAGTTATTTTTCTCTCCAATTTCATTTATTTCTTCTTCTCCCCTTTTCATTATTTTACTTGTTTCTAATATGCAAATGCATATTGAAGCAATGTCAGCCACGATCTATTGTATGACACAGCTTGAATGGATTTTATCGGCTGGTTGTAACCATAGTTGTTATAGGCGCAAGATACACTAAGGCGTCAAGGGGTCTTGAGGCCTAGAGGCAAGGCGCAGGCACACGTTTGAGCAACATGAGGTGCAAAATAATTAAAACTTAGAAGAAATTTTTAAAACTAAAAATTAATAATTTTATAAATGCATATTAACATTATATATGAAATGAATTATCTAGTGCATGCAAATGAGACTATATTTGTAACCCTTGTGATGGTATTTTTTAAATTGGGATAATCATATTGATCTCTTCTTTCAAAATTCCAATAAGAAAAATTTAAATTGACTACCATTTTTATTTTCATATGAAAATTAATTGAATAATTTCTAAAAATTAGAAATCGAATGAACTTCAAATTGTTAAAGCATTGTTAACCCATTTTTTCTTTCAAATGAGAAAGACCAATTTTAACATTGATGACCTAAATAAATAAACTTTTTTGAACCAGTCACACAATAAACCTAAACAATTTTTTTAAAAAAAACAATATGTCAAATTAGTTTCTATATTTAAGAAAAAATGAACCTAGAAAATATTATCAAAAGAAAACCCATAAACAGTAAAAAGAAAAACCCAAAAATATTAAAGGGAGGGAGGACAGAAAAATACAGAGGAACCAAAATAAGTTGGATAGAAACAAATTTCAGCTGTGTGGTCGCCAGAAATGGACAAATCAAAGTCCAGCAACTCTAGGCATTGTGATTTGTATGGACTCCAATGACTTTCTGGCAACTTTCTAGTGCATTGACCCTGAATTCTGGCAGATCGGAGAGCTACAACTCTAGTGGTTGTGGTGCTTTTTGCTGAAAGACCTAAAAATGGCAGTGGAAGTTAGAAAGGTCGCCTTTCTCACCCCGAGTGCCTAACAAAAGATGCATGTCTAAGGCAACAAAGTGCATGCTTGTGTAACAGCACCCGCCTCTTTGCTGTAGAGGCATTGCCTCTTAAGCCTTATGCACCTCGACCCTCAGGCATGCCTCTGACAATTATGATTGTAACGGTATCAATTGATTCAGGCGTAAACTGAAATAGTGCTACCGAAGCGAAGAATATTGTATCAGTAACCTAAGATTCCATTAAAAAACTCGTAAGAGTTGATATTTAGAACCCCAGTCAATACATGTAGGAAAACCATTTCTGAGCCATAAAATGTTACACAGAATCTTTTAAGTTAAAGTATCATGGTCATAAAATAATTTTTGTATAATAACTGTTGCATGAAAAGAAAAACCTATAATAGTTGGGTCAAATGCTTTAAGTTATATATTCATGGATGAGAGAAATTTATGGCAGCTATAAGGGATAAGATTTAAGTTATGATTCTAATAGCCTCAAGGTATTATTTTCTATTTTTTGTTTGTTCTCACCTCAATTTCTAATTTTATTTACTAATTAATTTTGGTTTTGTTAGGAGTGAGTTAATTTGCAAAGTCAATTGATTTCTATTTATATATGAAATTTGTAATTCATTGTGATGCCCACTTAAAAAAGTATACACATTATATTATGATTATTAAAAAGCTAGGTTTTTGCTGTAAATTTCACGACTATAATTACAATATTTAAAAAATATAATGGGACACATGTTTCCCTTTTGATTTTCAACATTCTACAAGTCATATTCATCGAGAAAAAAACTAAATGACTATATTAATATGTCCATTTCCCAATATTTCATGTATTTTGACTTCATGAAATAAACTATCAGAGTTTCAATGCCAGGTGCCTGATGCCAATATCATCAAAAACTGAGACGATTTTTTAAATATTTTTGAACTTGCAACTTTCTTAGGACCTAGGCATGGACAAAAACCATAGAAATGAAATGTGCAGCATTTTGAATCCACAATATTTGTTAAAGTTTTGTTCCATATATTTCTAAATTATTAATAAAATTAAATATTTTTATTTTTATATTATACATATAGTCCTCACAACTCAGTAATCTAATTTCAGTTTCTTCCAGCCAATGCAGTTATGTTTACCTCCAAAAGATACCGCATTCTGGGAAGAATTCCCATTCTAACCAAACCACCAGCAAAATCTTGACCAGCAACAGCAATATCATCTTGAATTGTATGTTCCCCTTCAGTCTCATCATCCATGATATCCTTGGTGAAAGTTAGAATATTAGAAGGTTTAGTGTTGTACTTCCAAAATCCACCACGAAGGAAACCAACATTGATCTCTGGTTTGCTTCGAAATACAGGGCTAGTGAAGATGTCTTTCCCATATATCGGTACTTTCTGGAAGCACAATATACCAAACTAAATCTTAATTAACAGGAAGACATAGGGAAAAAGAATCCGGAAATAAAACTTTACCTCTGAGATATCAAAGAAATTCTCATTCAAATCACAATTCAGTGCACACTGGATAACTCTTGCACAAGCTAAAACAACAGAACTATGGCTATCATCAAGGCACATCCTACAAATCGACAAAGTATGTAATTAATTGCAACCTTGTTTTATCACTAAGGAAAAAAAAAAAGAATAAGAGGCAGATGACTCAGGCATGACCAAGGCCCAACAACAATCAGAACTAGAAGCATTCAGATGCAATTCACCTCAATGATAAAACAAGCTCAGGTTCAGGGCCAAGTACATAAGCCCAAATAGCCTCCCAATCAATCAACTTGTCAATTAAATTAGCATTTCTCATTGTACACGCAACTTGATTTTGTTGAATGTTGTGCATTGCTTTATCAAGCACAGATGCGAGGAGATGTAATGCAAGGGCCCGTTGTCCAGGAATCTGTAACAAACAAAATTAGTACATAAAAGGACACAACAAACAAATAGCAAAAGTAATAAACACAAGAAGAAAGAACCGCAATCTTCTGTACATAGAGGTTGAAAAAGAAAGGTCAAAGCAAACATTTACAACCAAAGAATCACAAAAAGAAGAAAATATATAGTTTGTAAGTATTATATTAACCGACCAAACTTCTAGTCAGTTGTACAGCTTCTTTGATTGTGTAACCCAACGCAGCAGGGTCTCCCTCGGTTCGCAAAAAGTCTCGTTCAGTAACATATGCAGCACTAACCGTACTTTCAGCAGACATATCACCTGAAACATCAAAAAGAAAAAATTCAATTTCATATTAAGGTATTTCTTGCCCCATTCAATATGATCACAATTAAAGGCATGTTCTATTATCAAACAATAATAATCACAATATTTTATATATTAACCCCCATAGCTTTCAAATTATAGCTTTCACAATAATGATGCATGACTTTGAAGATCAAAAAATATATATATAAGAAGAAAAAAACTGATCATAGCAAAGCCATTGTAAGTAAATATATTGCTGGATTCTTTACAAACATGCAGAAATTTAGGGGAAAACATACATATTGTAGCCTGAAACCAGTGATTCCAGCATACTTCCCAAACATACAGAAATTCAGAAACAGATAAATTACTTCTAAACTGCTCACTAAGTAGTGTTAAAACAATATGAGGGAGCATCATTAAACTATAACATCTCCTTTCTACCACCATTGTCTTGCACATTAGCTCCTCTGACAATGTGCGAACATTGCTAAAATGATTACACAAAAACAATACAATCCCATGATTTAACCTCTGTTTCTATCACTGCTTGATCGAGTGATTTGTGATTCCCATCTACTTGAACAAGCATCTAGCATAAGTGTCAACTAGCTCAATGTTCACAAATAACATAACCCAGATATAAGTCCATAAAAATGAATGACCCAAGCTAACATTCCAGCACCAAAATACCAAATGAGGGAATAAAATGTGTCCATATAATAACATTAAAATTGAAGGAAAAAAATAACATTAAAAATTGAAGGAAAAAAACACATATTGCAATGATAGAACTATCAGAAACACTATAAGCCTTACCAGTCTCTGATTCATCTGCGATAACACTACCCTCCAAAGAAAATCTTAATCTCCGAACAGCCTCTACTCTCTCACTCCAACAATTCCACAAACTGTCACCTGGACCTAAATCCTGTACCAAACCATTATCTGGCCCACTCTTTTCATCTGTTGAGGTATTTATTGGCATCAAATCAGAACTATCACTTCTCACAAGGGGAGAAACATATGAGGCTTTGGTTGTCTGGTTTACTTCTACCTTACTATTGAGTTCACCACTGATAGCTTCATCTGACCTTGAGAAATTTCGCTGCTTTAATTTCTCTTGGCCCCGCTTTTTCAGTAAGTTTATCAATGCAGTGTCCATTTTCTCCATTATTTCAGCTTGTGCTTGTGCAATTTCTTCAGATGACATACTCTTCAGCCGTTCACGATTCTCAGCATCAATCTCACTCTCAAGAGACATGGATTGTTGTCCATTTCTAAAGTTGTTTAAACTAGAGCTAGAGACCATCGCTGAAGTTTTCTGCTCACACTTAGTTAGCATCTCCGCTTTCTCAAGGTTTGCTTTAGCAACACTATTGTTGGACAGGCTTTCAGCAGATCCTGATACACTAAGAGTAGAGCAGGCATCTCTAATATTATTCTGAAAATGTAGTTGATATGAGTTACACATGTCCACATCAGCTGCCGAAGTGAGAGACCCAGCATCAATATTACTTGACGTGGCCTCCTGTATTTCAGTTGGAAACATAAAAGATCCTACATGCTGCTCTACATCCACTTCCATTGGAGACTTACCAACTGGAGAGGGATCATATGATATGCTAGTCTTGTCCATATCATCAACTGATTCTCCATATTTCTTTTGTTTTCCAGTCTTTTCTTTTAACCGTAGCCTATTTTGTTCCATCTTATAAATGTTCAACAAATTATCATTAGGGATTAGCTCTCTCCATTGGCTAAGATCCAAACCCTTGTTTTGCTTCCTCTGAACTGGATTAGCAAAAGCTGATATTGGGTCAAAGTCAGTTGGATCATCATTCTCCTCATCCTCATCATCTTCAATATCATCACTAGCAGCATTTTTACTCCTAATTGGACCCCAATGCTGTGACATACAATCAGAATATCAATTCATAAACTTCTGCTCCTAGCCATAATTGACTTTACCGAAAATCAAGCAAAATGAAATCATTTACATTGATTATTCTCCAACTAGATGAAATGGGGAAAAAAAATCAAAATAATGAGTCTATATTCCATAATTATTCAAGTATCTCTCAACAAAACTAGATAATATCTTTTCTTAAATTTTATAAGTTACCAAAAGGCAAACTTTGCAGCCAAACAACTAAGTTATGGTTTCTAAGACTATAACACTTGATGCTAGTGGTCTTAAAGGAAATAAAGAAACAAAGATCATGACAATAAAGAGGGAAAGCATAGAGTAGCTTACGGGTCCATGAGACCGGTGGCGAGCCACGGGGAAAGGCAAAACGGTGAGTTTAGGAGGCGGAGTGGGCGCGAAAGGCTTGTTTCGTGGGTTTTCCGAAATGCCCTTTTCGATAATACTACCAATTAAGCGAGAAACATCGTTTCCGCTAATTTGCAGAGTATTGGCTCCGAAAGATGTTTGGGTAGCAGTCGATGGTTTTGTGTCGTTGCTTTGGCGAGTACTCTGATTCTTCTCCATTTCAAATTGAGTTTAATTGAAAGGAAACGGCAAGCTTCGCTTGTTGCTTGTTGTCATAAATAAAGAGACAGGAAACTCAGCAATTGGTACAAGTCTAGAGTCTAGACCCGGCTTGCAGCTGAGAGATGAAAGCGCTAGGCAAAGTCACATAGACGCTTGGGGGCCGCAAAGATAAAACTTTTTTTTGTGAAATTTACTATTAAATTTATATTATTCTACCAAAATTATTTTTAATTTTATATTATTTAATTATAAAAAATTTTATCAAAATTACTTTGATTTTGTATTATTTCACCATAAAAATTTAAAATATTAATTAAAAAAAGACATTAAGTTAAAAATAATAAATAGACAGAACGAAAATTATCTTTCATTCTCTATCCCATCATTCCAATTTAGAGAATTTTGTTTTTGTCACTACTCCTGCAAAAACTTCTTATTCCACTAGAATTTTTTGCAAAATAAATATTTTATTTTTTATTATTTTTAAATAGTTTTTAAAAATATAATTTATTAAATTATAAAATAAAAATTATTAGTAATACTTTTACACACCATTATAATCTTGTTTAACTTGTTTCTCTCTATATCTGTTATAATTAGATGAATTAGTAAAATTATTACTCTACAAAAACATCAATCTTTTGCGTTCTTTAATCAATAAAATTTTATTATTAAAGTGAAATTATGTTTTTAGGATTTAAAGATTTAAAGATTTAGGAAAAACTGTGTTTTTGTCGAAATACATTTAAATTTAATTCTTTTAAATTGTGTTTATAATATATGCACTCTCCTCAGCTAGTGTTCCAAAATCTTATGATAAAATAATATAAGATTGAAAATAATTTTGATGAAGAATGACTTTCATGACGAAATAACACAAGTTCAAAGATAAATTTGACGAAAATTTTATTTTATCTTTTGTTATCATTTTGGGACAAATTTCTAGTTTTATTTGGCATTTCAATCGTCCTTTACGGCTAGGGGTGTAATCCAATGGTATGGAATACAACCCATCAAACTAGAGCCAAATTATAGAACTTTAAGCTCCAACTTGATTTGAGCTTAATCCAACTTTATTTTTTAAGTTTGAACTTAGTTCATTTGATTCAATTATTTACAAATTTTTCAAAAATAAAATTTAAATTAATTAGACTAAATTCAATTATTTAAATAAATTGACTAATATATAAGTAACAAATAATAAAAATATTGAAGTTTGGGCGAGCCTCTTAAATCTTTCAAAAATTTAAGTACTTACGTCAACTCAACAAACTATTCAAATAAGCATGATTTTCAGAAAATATACCGAATCAGCAGGTCGAATCAATAAAATTGAAATTAATTAATGGTCTGATTCAGTTCAACGTTAAAAACTCGCTCTCTTACAAAACCGGTCAAACCCTAGAAAACCGATCAAAATTGAAACTAGATCGAACAGTTTAACTTAAAATTATATTATTTTTATGAAAATTTTTATTTTTAAAAAAATTATACTATTTTACTCAATATTTAAATGTCAAAAAATAATTTTTATTATTTTATCATATTATATTTCTTTCTAATTTTTTTAAAAATTTTAAAGTATTATTTATATATTTTTTCAAAAAAATAAAAAATATATATATATATATCTTATTGAACCGAATCGGAAAGTGATTAGCTGACTAATTCAGTCTTTGATCCAGTTTTAAAAACATTACAAATAACTCAAGTTTGAGTTTAACTTAATTAATATAATTTTGAATATTTTTAGAACAAATCTCAAATAACTCATGACTTATCTTAGTTCATTTACATTTTAATTTAAGTGCTAAGCTTGAATCTACATACATTCTCCCCTTGCCATTAAGTTTTTTTTATCAGGACTATGTTGGCCAGCCAGTCAAGTTTATTGAACCTCTCAAATGAAGCATGTATGAAGCATCTTGCATACCTCCTCAACAGTAACTTTTTTGGTACTCGAGTGCATGATTTCTTCTCCTTTGTTTGATAGGCTTGACTACATTATTAATATTTAACTTGTGGACTATAACTGATAGATCAATCCCTGTTAAATTTGACGTAGACTAAGTAAAAGTCTTCATGCTTTTAGAAAGGATTAAGCAAATGTCTTTCTTGAAAGGCTCTGACAGTTTTATTTTTATCTATACTGTCATTCATCTTTCAATCAATAAGGGTTTAGATTTTTGTTGACTCAACATTTTTAAGGGATGATTTTGAAAAGCATCAAGAAGTTCCATGGTTATTATATGCATGGCTTCTCTCAAAAACATTCATATAAGTTTCTTTTACAACCTTTTGGTCTCCTCCAACTATAGTGGCACCTTTCTATATTGAGATCTTCATAATTAGGTATCAAATAGACATGTAGATGGTTATATCATAAAATATTGCCCTGCCAATAGTGGCACTGTAGGCAAAGGGTATGTTAACCACCATCTATGTAACTTTAAATTTTTTAGTGATATTCATGTCTCTTAGCTCTATATTCAACTTAATTGCTCTCACAATACCAATTTTCCTTTCGCTTAGGCCAATTAGTGGTATTTAGATAGTCACAAATTGTAAGTATCTTGGCAAAGGACTTTATATGCATGTAAAGTTAACAAATTGATGAACTTGCCATCATTCACTAGAATTTGTTTGACTATATAATTTTTAGCAAAATTTGGACTATTAAGACATTTGCATAGGGAGAACATCATCTTCGATCGCGTTTAAAGGAGAATGTGATTGGATAGAATATTGATTCATCCATGCTAGCTCAATAATTGATCGAATATACTTCTTGTATCTATCTCTTCCTTTAGGATGAACTATCACCCCCAATAGATCCTCTAATGAAGCCATCAATCACGCATGCATAGTCTCTATTATTGGGCCTTTTATCAAGATAAGCATCCTCCCATTGACATTCAAACCTTCCTTCATCATTAATGAGTTTCTTCTTAAAATGCATGGGTCGTCTTTGATAATTAATCATTTGATTTCATTGTAAGACTCTCGACAATCTTCTATGTCATGCCACTTATCTCAATGAAAACTATGGTATTTATCATTGTTTCTTATTGTCGAGATCTTCAAAGGAAGAAGGTATTGAATTCTTTCATTGGATCTCTTTATCTAATGCAGGACTTCATGTCTACTAATGGTGAGAGAGTGAAGTAGCGAGTCCAGCTATTATAGGAGTTGTTAGAGTTGAAACCCAAACATGAGTATTATTATATTAGAGTTGTAATGAGAATACTTCAATCTGCATATTAAACTTATAATCAATTTTTTTATATTTAATTGGTGTGATTTTTGTTTAAAAATCAATTAGTAAGCATTATATGGAGTTTAATTATTAATGAATTATTTATATACAATGACAAAGGTTGATTTTAAAAAGATTGATTTATTTTTATGGATTAGTGCAAGTCAATAACTTAAAGCAAAAATATTAATTTTTTTAAAAAAAATTCTTTCTAAAAAATAGTGATTAGAAAATATTGTATCAATTTTAGAACCAAATAAAAGAATATAATGCTCATTACATTTTATTTCATTATATCTTTGACTATATTACATGTAATTGCGCAATATCAAATAAAGTTTTAGTATAATTTCTTGTTAAGAACAATATCGCAACTTATATCTTCAAAAATCACAATGCAATTATTTTTGCTGTTGAAAATTACAATATATACATTTTCCGGAGATTTTCATGTTTGATGCATTAAAAAAATTAGTAAGCAAAAAATATTTTTCTTGTTAAAGAGAAAATTAAGTCATTTTTTAGGAAAATAATTTTTCCTTTCAAAAATAAAATTATTTTTCAAACTTTGATATACTCATCAAAATGAAAAATAAATTATATAAACACACTTATTATCACTGATAATTTTTTACTACTAACACCCATTATCGGTCATCTTCAATCAATGATGATAGATGAAACATATAAAATTTTTTATTTTTAATGTATTTTTTCTTATTTTATACTACAAATAGTATAAATATAAAATATTTATGGTCTAAATTTCATTATAATCTTATAAATCAAAAGAAAATTAATATTTTTTTATGATATATTTCAAACAATAGATAATATGTTACTCATGAAATATTTTTCTCAACAAATATTTTTTTAAATAAATTATTTTTCATGAAACAAACGACTCTTAAATATAACATATTTGAATATTTCTTATTTTATTTTATCCTTAAAGAAAACTATATATGACATTCGTTGTTAGGGTAAATGCATCTTGAGACCCTGTACTATTCTCATTTTTACTATTGAGCCCCTATACTTTTATTCATCCACATTAAGCTCCTAACTTTTATTTTTAGCTGATTGAGCCCTTTTTTAACAACAACTTCATGGGAAGTTGAGTAAACACTAATATGCGTTGTTAAAAGCGTAGTAGAGCAAAAAAGTGGAAAAATTAGCTAGAACCATTGCTGACATGGGAAAGACACTTTGAGTTAGAACCCTAAAGTCATTTTTTTTATTGCCAACTGAAATCCCTAAATATTTTCTCTCATAAATCCCTATCACCAACATTTTCTCTCACAAATCCCTATCACCATTATTGGAATCATCCATTGGTAGACCCTAGGTTTGGGGCCCAGTGTCGAGAAAGGAAGCTCTGCTGCTTCATTGAAGAAAGAAAAAAACATCTTTAATTGTAGTGGTGGATTCTTTGGTCAATTCCATACCAGGCAAATGCTTTATATTATAATGTTTATTGTGCTTGTGGTCCCATATGATGTTGCATTTTTATAATATTTGCATGTTTATCAATTAAGAGTGTGGGGCTACATTCATGGTTTTAATTTCTATTGTTATGATATTGCAAAATAGGATGGCAAATATATGTGTTGATCTTGTGATCAATCATAAATGTAGTTTTATGTTAAGAAAAAGGGAAATGGGTATATATACATAGGGCGATAAGAGGAGTAGAACAAGGAATATACATTGATAGACTATTTTACCCTCCTATAATGTCTTACATGAAGGACTTAGGGTATAAACAGATTGGGGGACTTTATTATAAGGACTTAGTGAGTGGAAAGTTTGAAAAGGTTAGTCGCCATAAAGAAGTTAGTATCATATATTGCACGCTAAATAGTAGGGATAGGATTGATTTTTATATTGATCACAATGCAATTAATATAGGTGATGGGTCTGGCAGTACATTTGAATCACAACCTTTTGTTGATGTTATTGAAAAAGAAAATGAGGTTATGGAAGGGTAAAAAGAAGTTGTGGCTTAGTTAGATGACAATGTTGCTTTGAGTTGTGATGATTGGGAGGAAATGAAAAATGATACTAGGAATGAAATAGGGTTAGGTAATGTTGGGTTGCAAAAGGCTAGAAAAGGGTTAGATGATGTAGGTTTAGAGAGTGAACCTCATCCAACCTTTAATGAGTTACCACAAAACTTGCATGACACTAGTATTCAATCTAATGATGAAGATGAAGAGTTAATTGAAGCTAGCAAAAAAGTTAGAGAATATATTGATAAAGAGAAGGGTGTATGTGGTGCATTTGTCAATGTTGACAGTATGACTAATGAAGAGAATGATCAAGAAGATGATAATGAAGATCCTGAAGTGGATGAAGAGGAGTTAGAGGAAGTAAATGAAGATGATGAGATAGGTATAGAGTTAATGATGGAAATAGTAGTGAATACTATGATTCCTCTAACTATGGTAGTTACTATATAGAAACTAATGAAGAATATGGTGATGATGCACTTAGGAGACATAATACGAAAGTTCGTTTTAACCTATCAACATAAATTCTTATTTTCTGCCTTGATATGATTTTTAGGAATGTAGATGAATTGATGGATGTTATAGCTAGATATGCCATCTTTAAAGGTGTTGAAGTGAGGTTAAAAAAGAATGAACCAGGAGGATTAGGGCACAATATTTAAAAGGTTTCCCTTGGGTTTTCTATGCTAGTAAAGATGCAATTAATGATACATTAGTTGTTAAGACATATAACCCCTATCACAAGTGTTATAGGGTCCACAAAGTGTGTTTGCAACAAGCAATTTTATTGTAAAACACTTCAAGAATAGGTTCATTAGCCAACCTGATATTAAACATAGGGTTTTAAAGGAGTTATGCAAATCAGAACTGAAGTTACATGTGAACCTTAGTCTGTGTAGGAATGCTAAGAAAAAAGTAATAGGAGATTATAAGTAAGAATATGTTATGTTGCACAGTTATGGTGAAGTAATTAAAGCTAGTAATCCTGGAACAACATGTGTTGTGATAGCTAATGGGGACAATCCCAATGATCCATTAGATAATAATAAGTTTATAAGGTTTTATGTGTGTTTTAATGCTTACAAGAAAGGTTTCATAAATGATTATAGGCCAATCATAGGATTAGATGGTTGTTTTCTAAAAGGAATGTGTAGAGGACAACTGTTATATGCAGTTAGGAGGGATATGAATAACCAAATGTTCCCAATAGCTTGGGCAGTTGTTGAAATTGAAAACAAATGGAATTAGAGTTGGTTCTTGAGATGCTTGAAACAGAATTTGCCTTTAAGAGATGGATAAGGTTTCATAGTGATTTCTGATATGTAAAAGGTATGCTATTAGAAACATTTGTATTATGTTAAATATATTGTGTGTATAAAATGTAAATAATTATATATATATATATATATATATTAGAGAGTGCAATGAGAGTTGAACCGCCAAACATTGAGCACAAAAAATGTGCAAGACATGTTTATGTAGCTTGGTGTAAGAAGTGGAAAGGTAAAGAAAGAAAAATGGCATTTTGGAGATGTGCAAAAGTAACATTTGAAGCTGAACTGAGACAGCATGTCAAGAAACTTAAAAAGCTAGAAGATGGGATGGTTGATGATTTCATGAAGTACAATGTCACCTCTTTCTACAAAGTGTTCTACCATATAAATGTGAGGTGTGACATTATTGATAACAACTTGGCTGAGACTTTCAATGGACAGATATTAGAGGCAAGGTGTAAGTCTATCATAACAATGCTTGAAGACATAAGGGTTCAAGTTATGAGGAGGATTGCTAGTAAAAGGAAATCAATGGATACATGGATCAATGATTTGGCTCTTAAGGTAATATAAAAAGTGGAGGAAAACAAAATGAAGTCATATGATTAGTGTGTGGTGTTTAATGGTGATGAGGGTTATAATCAAGATCTCAGACATGAGGTACAACTGGTCTTAAAGAAATGCTCTTGCAAGGCATAGGATTTAATGGGAATCCTTTGTCCCCATGCTATATATGCCATTTATGGTCAATAAGAGTAAGTTAAAGCCTATAAGTCCACTTATAAGAAGGCATATGTAATGTGCATGCAACAATGAGAGGGAGAATGATGTGGCCTGAGTCAAGTAAAGAAGCAATTGTACCTCCTAAATACAAGAAAGGTCCAGGAAAACCTAAAAAGGCTAGAAGAAAGGATAAGGAAGAATTGAGAAAGGTTGAAAGGTCATTTAAAAAGGGGAAGAACTATGACATACAAATTATGCAAATTTACAGGCATAACGTCAAAAGTTATCCAAAGAGATCAAATGTTAATCAGGTATTCATGTATTGCATTATGAGCTATGACTTTGCCTTTTTACTTATATATATGCTCTATTTGAGTGCAGACAAGTCAACCACCACCATTACAACCTATAGCAAGTTTAACAAAGACTAATCCTCCAACTTCTTCTCAAGCTATATGGTCTTTTGTTAGGCCAAAGTCAACTAATAGTGCAAGTGTAAGTAACTTGATGTTTTCAATTGATTCACATATTTGTGACATTGTTGATATACATATGGCTTATACCAAATTATAACTGGACACTAGCCTAGAGGAATACAATGGAAAGGGAAACAAACTATTATTGGGAGACAATTAATGAAGCAAAATAGCCAAGAATGTCTCAGCCATTGAAGAAGAATAGATCATTGAAGATAGGCGATTTGAGACAAACTTAGTGAAGACTATTGATGGAAAAAATTTTTTATTTTTTTGAATGTCTTAGTTAAGCTTAGACAATTTGAACTATGTTGCCTTTCTTGACTAAGGCATTTTGTGTAGTTTTTTGTTCATTATAGCTGGCCTATCTTGATTGTACATTAGTTTGATTTTGTTTGTAACTTTTGTTTCAAATATTTGGAAAGCAATATATTGACAAAATGTTGTTTTTATTGAATCTCTAAGCTTTTTAAACTATCATTTTAGACAACTTATATATTTGTAGTATCTTATATATGGTACAGTTATATAAAGTGTCATTTTGTTGTCATTTTCCAAACAGTTATATGTGATCTTAGTTTGGGAATAAAGTTGTCATTTTGATACATAAATTGCAGGCTAAAAAATGAGAGCATATATATGTTGCAATATGCCAAGAGACATCATTTTGATACATCAATTAGGCTAAATTTTGCAGAATGAACATAAATTTTTTACAAATATCAACGTCCATTAATCATTGCTTTGTCCTTACAAGCATTTCTTTCATATATTACAACCACATTTCCCAAATTATATGCACAAAAATAACATTCTCAAATTATACCTAATCTCCTACAATGGAAATGAATTTCCAGAAGTCTTCTTTTGCCTCAATTTGTCATACCTCATTGTCCTAGTTTTCTCTCAATAAACATACCTAAAAAAAAAAAACACATCAACACCAACATTCCAATCACAATCATGTCTTTTTCATGCTTCAATTTCTTGCTTCCTTTATGAGTTTCCTTTAGCTAACTCTTCAGACCTTTAATTTCTTGTTTTAACATTGTAATCTCCTCATTCAATGTTGTAGTAGTCTCACTTGCATATCTATACATTTCATTTTTTATCCCTAATATTAGCCTCCTTAATATTTTAGCTCTTTCATTATCTCTCATCATACCAAACAAATAGTTCACAAAAAGTACCCTTCATCAAATATAAAAACTAGAATAAAATTTCCAACATTTTCAAAACTAACAAAACATATATAAAGTTTGTTCCATACACATGATCTTAAGGATATTTGAAGAACTTTCTATTCGAATTTATTATTGTCCTCGAGGTGTACAATTAGTCTAGATTGCTATAGAAGTAGTAGAAGACATCTAGATCTTCAACTCCACAAGATCATTGTGCTCCTCTAGCATTGGATTCCGCTTCTTGTGAATTCTCCATTTTCGCAGCTTGGTGTTGTAAAGGAAAATGTCTTTAACTTCTGCTTTTTTCTTTAGAACCTTAAGCTTCTCCCACAATTGATAAATCGGACAAAGGCCACGTAGCTAGCATAATGTGATCTAGCGTTCCGTTAGTGCTTATTCAGCTTCTCGTGAAGCTACTGTTAAAAAAAGGTGTAATCGATTAAAAATAAAAATTTAGGGACTTAATGTGGATGAATAAAAGTATAGGGGCTCAAAAGCTAACATAGATATAGTATAAGGGCCTCATGATGCATTTAGCCTTCGTTATTACAGTGGACGTCAAACTCATACAGCAGGATCTGATTCAGGTTGGGCCGGGGCCAATCTCATGTAAAACCCATTCCCCTTCCCCATTCAGGTCTTCGTTTCCTCCCTTCATCTCCAATGTTCCTTCGCTTTCTGGGAAAATCAGACCCGTCAAATGGCAGAATGGACTCTGCTCCGAAAAGACCTGCTACAATAAATCACCGGATGTACGGACACCTCCATTTGCACTTCATGACGATCCGCTGTTTGCCCCAAACATGGCCGCTCATCTGGTACCTTCCGGATCCTTGCAAACGATGGAATCTGCCGGACCTCCTTCGGCTTCTACCTTTCCAACTGCACCATATTCCACATCGGGCTACCCGATTCCGATAACCAAACGGCCCCACACGGCTGGCTGGTCAAAATAGAAGAAGATATGCCCAATAGGAAGCACTTATTGAACCCTTTATCGAGGTATCAGCTAAATTCTTTGCCCAATAACTTTCCTAGGATTTTAAATTTGTTGAATTTTCGAGTCTGTGAATTGGGTCAAGAATTCACGTTAACTACAAACCCGGTTCGTCCTCCAAAAGTGATGCTGGTAATTTGTACATGGAGAAAGTGGTGATGATATGGTTGAATTGTGAGAGCGATTTTGTGTTGCTCACTATCAATGTGTCAGGGAAATTGGCTATGTTTAGAAATGGTGATAAGAGATGGACTATAATACAAGATATGCTTTCTCCTTGTGATGATGTTATTGTTTATAAAGGGAACTTTTATGCGGTTGACAACACTCGGAAGACTGTGGCTGTGGGGTTGAATAGAGAGTTGAGTTTGATTGCAAATCCTGTTTTTGGTGGTGACAAGAAGTATTTGGTTGAGTCTCATGGTGATTTATTGTTAGTTGATAAGTTCTTGAGTATCAAAACTGGGGAAGGGACTCTGAGCTTTGGTGAGGAAATTTTTTTTAGAGCACCTTGCACGGTATATGAGTGAGAGGACCGTTAGGTTTGAAGTTTTTAAGTTGGATGAAGAAGCGCAGAGCTGGATTGAGGTGAGAAACTTGGGTGACCGTGTGTTGTTTTTAGGCAATGATTCTACCTTTTCTGCATCAGCTTCAGTTATTTCTGGTTGCAAAGGGAATTGTATATTGTTTGTCTACAATTTCTTCTATTCGAGAGACGAATGTCCTACTGCGGCAGATGATGGAGTGTTAGCGGGTCGAGATGTAGGTGTGTTTGATTTGGAGAGTGGCTGCATAGGACCTTTAGGGAATTACCCTGAACATGCCAAGATGTTCTGGCCACCTCCTCATTGGGTTACTTCAATGACTATGGAAGTAAGCCTTCTCCTCTCTCCTTTATAATACTGTTACTGAGTTCGTTTTCAGTTTTGTCTTTTCTTTCATTCTGCTTGGCTTTTGTTAGCATTGTGCCATTAGTTTTGTCAACTGGCTTGTAGGTAGCATTGTGCCAAAAGATGCTTCTGAATAACAGTTTAATTGGTTCATTTAATGTATGTTACCATCTGTATATATTATTTTGATAGTTTATTTATATGGTAACTTGCATGCTGATTTGAATAGGTGATAATGTTTTTGCTACTACTTCTGTTTTCTGAATTAGTTAGTGTAAACAGAGAATCACATAGCCATAGATAGAGAAGTAGTGAATGAACCACAAGCATAGGTGTCAGGCCTGAGGCGCGAAGCACACCAGGGTCGAGAGCCATTGTCTCTGCGGGGAAGAGACATTCTCTGTGACATAGGCACGTACCTGATGCTAGGTGGGATGCAAAAGAAATCCATCCCTCTTTTAACTTCCACCACTCTCTAGATCTTTCGCAAAAGTATCGCCACTGCTGGAATCATAGTTCCCCAATCTGGCAGAGCCTGGTATCGACGTGCCAGAAATCCAATGAAAATATCATTGATGCTGTGGAAAGTCACTGGGATCCGACGAAACCACTGCCTATGGAGTTGCTGGACACTGATCATTCAATTCCTTGCAACCATGCACCTCAAATTGCTTTCTTTCCAATTTGTTTTGTTTCCTTTCTATGTCAGCTCCTCCCTCCCCTTGCTCTGTTTCGGGTTTTCAAAATTTGTTACAGTCTGCCCCCTTTTCTTGCAGTCTTTATTTATTTAATATTGAAATTAATTTGAGATATTGAATTTTTTTTGGTTTCTCAATTTCTGTAAATGTGTGACCATTTCAAATATATATATATATATATATATATATATAATTTACTTTCCAATGTACCAAAATAATATTTAGTTGGTTCATTGCTTTAAAATTGGTCTTTCTCAATGAAAAGAAAAATGCATCGAAAATGCTATAGAAAATTGGGAACTTTTCCAAATTGAAATTTTGAAAGTGAAGATAATATGAGTTCAAGCTTTTCTTAATCAATAAATCCAATATCAAGCTTTTCTTAATCAATAAATCCAATAATCCAATCCAAGGAATATTATCATGAAATTTGGAAACATTGTCTCATTTGCATGGACTGGATAAGTCATTCAACATAGAATACCAATATGCACTTGATAAAAATTATAGGTCTCCATTTTCAAAATGTCCTTTAAATTTCAATGACTTTTGCACCTCATGTTGCTCCAGTGTGCTTGCACCTAAGCCACAAGACGTCTTAGTGCATCTTCGCATCTTTAACAACTAATGAAGAGTTCAAAACAGCATTGTCAGATAAAAAGTACTGAATCATACATATCCTTTATTATTTTGATTCTAATGACATGTGGTACACTTTACATGGAAGTGATAACAGTTGAGTAGCTAGAATTCTAACGAGTTATCATTCCACCCTTTGATGCAAATCTTTCACCTTTTCTCTTTTCTTCAAAATAAAGAAAAAAAAATGCGTTTTTATTGGTACTCTGTATTAAGGAGACCAAATGGGTGATTACAAAATGAACAATTTATTGAATAAAGTAATTATTCTTCAGCGAAAGATGTATCTGTTAAAGTAGTTACACTGGAATTACCTTAGTTTTTGGTTAGCCTCCCATTATAGGTGTTTGTGCTTCTAGGTTCAGCTTTTGTATCTTTATCTACCACTGTAGTTCTACTTTCTGGGGCTGTCTAATGTTTATAAGACATGGAAGAACTGTTCAATCATTCTTTGGTAGATCACTAGATTTGTAGAGCTCCATTGCAGTTGTCTTGGGGAAGCAAAATGTCCCAACCCTCCCTTGCTTTTCCTAGAAAAATCTGGGGTATATTTCCCCATTAAGTTCGGTAAAGGACTTGCTACAATTTGTACTGCTCAATCTGAAATCATTAAGACGTAATGGATGCAGCTTGAAATAGATAACTGGGTTGTTATTAAACATGATCTCATTTCAGGTTTACCTATTTGAGGCAAGCCATCGGGAGAAACCAATGCCCACTTTCCAAATGGCCATTTCAACTGAAATTGACATTCCGTCCCAAGAAGTCAATTGATAATTTATTAAAATTATTTTCTGTATTTTCTTTTGCACTGATCAATTGTTATACACAGGAGCACAAATTGCTTCTTTTTTTATTGAGGTTTTTTTTTTCATATGCTTTTAGTGAACTTTATTTTATTTTCTTTGATTTAACCGATCGAATCATCAAAGAATTCTTGAAACTTAAATTCCAATATCGTGTCTTTTCTTTTACTTGGCGGTGCGAATTTGCTTGGATACAATTAAAAAATTATATGATCTCTTTTATCATCCTCGCTTAAACTGTTTTTGATATCAAATACTCAAAATTTCAAGTAAAAAAAAAAAAGCTAAACTCTATTTTAATTCTTATTTTTATTCCTTTTTTTTTCCAAATATCAATAGCTATGATTAGTTTTATTATTCACTAAATTAATTGAAGCCATTTCTTAGTTTGATATATTATTTATTTTCGCATCTACATATGGATGTAAAAAAGTATGTGGTATTACAGAAATCAAACGCTGAATTCGTGAACTTTTTTGTAATTTTTGTTTCTAATTTTCGTACCTTTTTTTCTTTTTCATATTACCAGCTGAGATGCACCAAACTGGAAGGCCGAAATCAATAATCTGAAAGTGCAGTCATAATGAAATTAACAACCTTGTTTTATTTTTTATTTTTTTTGACAAGTACTCAACGCGCACACACATAGCACATTGGCAAAATTTCAAGATGACTCTCAGGTGCAATATTTGAAGTTTTGCTTTAAAGCTCTCTACTTTTAAGTTGCTCAAATTCCTATGCCAATCCTGGCTTAGTGATTTCTACTAAACCACAGACAGTTTCTTTGATCTTCCATGGCAAAGGTATATTGTTACCAAAATTGTATAGTTGGATGATGACGAGTTTTGTTGCAATTTTGATCTGCTAAATTTCCAATTGGATCGCCCCAATATGTGGCTCACAGCTGCCCGTGAGTTGCAGACCCACAATTATTTTGATTGATTGTGATTGCGCAGTGCTTTGTGTCTAATAACGTTTAATGATTTTGTCAATGTCATTCCAAGTACTGATTTTGTGAATGTGACAGGTCCAAACTCAAAATTGGCTTGAAGAGATGTCCTGTGCAATGATGATTAATTTTCTGCTTCATGGCCGCCCTTTTAAATCTTGTCGTGGCATGGTATTTAGGTGTGTAACACTTGAATCCTGTAACGATCTTGTACTTCTGTTTGATGATAGAAGAAATTTCGGGGGATAATACCAGTACTTAAGAAAATATGAGCAAACTTCCTCGGATCTTTACAAGTTTGATCATTGTCCTGTTCGAGTAGTGGCAGAACCAGAGAGGGCTGGGGGGCATGGCCGCCGGTGAGACAGTGGCGGAACACTAGATGGGAGGGAGAAAAACCAGATGGGGGGAGAGGGGAGTTGAGGTAGAAGAAGAGCCTCTGACACACTCAAAATGATGTCGTTTTGAGTGGAGAAACAAAAAAAAAATATTTTTATCCCTTAGTCAAAATGACATCATTTTTAGTAAATGAAATATATATATATATATATATATATATATATATATATATATAAGAACCTGTTCCTTCCCTTTCCACACCAACACACACACATTAAACACTTTCTTTTTCTCCCCAAATCCCAAAATTTTCCTTTTTTCTCACTCAATGATCTCTTTTTTTCTCCAAATAATATTTAATCTACTTTTTAAATTTTTAATTTTCATCAATTTTTTAGGCTAAATTAATAAAATTTTGAAGAATTTGCACTCAATTTTAAATTCAACCAAAAGTGAGTTCTACCATACTTTTTAAATTTTCTATATTTTTCAATTTTCTCATATTTTTTATATTTTAATTCACTTATTTTTACATTAAAAATATAACATTCACTTTTTTCATATTTTTTAAAAATTATGAATGGATTGAATTTAAAATAAAAACTCTAATTTAAAAATAAGAAATTTAAATTAAAAATATGTTGTGAATTAGGAATTATAATTTTGAAATAGAAAATCGAAATTATATTATGAATTGTGAATTACAAATCCTAATTGATTTACTATGAATTAAAAATATAATGAAATTACAGTAAAATAGAAAATTATTAAAAATAGTCAATTTATTATAAATTTATTGTGAATTAAAGACAAAAGTTTAAATTAACAATCTATTGTGAATTAGAAACTCTAATTTAGAAATAGAACATTTAAATAAGAATATATTATGAATAGTGAATTATAAATTTTAATTGATTTATTGTGAATTACAAATATTATTTTTGGTTTCGCGGCTGGATTCAAGATCCTCATCTCATGATATTTGTAAGTTAATCATTGACAATCTTCATCTAGTGAGGAAATGAAATCCCTTTGCTGCAAAAGCTACAGTGTATATATGAATACCCAGTTGGGTCTCATCCTGTGGTGCAGATGGTGTTTCCGGTGCTCCAATTTGATCGGGTAGAGAGAGTATGAATCCAGTGGTTATTTATAGACGGTCACCTATCATTTTAATGGAGGAAAAACACATTTTGAAGCACGTTTATATTATTGACTTGCCTACACTGGATTATTATTGATCCATTGCTGTACTTATTGGGTGAATTTTTATGATAGTGTAAGTAAAATTGATGGAAAATTCATTAATGATAATTTAAAATTATTAAAATTTATTTTGTTTTAAAAAATTATATAACAACTAAAATTTTGAAAATTTTAGAATTGCTAAATTAATTATAGTTTTTTTATATAGTTCTAGTGATTTTAATTGTAGGCAAATAATATTATTTCTTCATATTTTTAAATTGATTATGAATTGCTTATAAATTTTATTTTTATTATTTTAAAGTTTCTAATGTGAAAATTTTAATAAAAATTTGAGAGCTTAATACGTTATATTTATTTTTATTTGTTTTTTTAATTTTTTTGCGAATGAATAACTGAGATTATTGAAAAATGTTGCATTGGCCAAATATGACGTTTAGGTGACTCATGACCTGTGGCAGCCCTCAATTTCACCCAAATTTTCACAGCTTCATACCTGAACATTGCCGTTAAGACATTCAAGTGCGACTTATTTTTTGATTGGTCCCACAATTAAGGATGATGAGCCCAGTAGAATGCACCTATTCGATCCACTCTCAGATACAAGTTGAATGGTTCTGAACTTTAGATGGTTTCTGACAGTGTAATTTGTAGTCATTGGCAAGAGGGTTAAGAGGCGTTTGAAAAGATCAGTAGAAGTTCCAAGTCTGAATTCTACTGCATTGTGCTTTCTTAATATATTTTCTGATTCAGCTACATGTAGCCAATCTGCTGACTCAAAAATGGAAG
>CATIWR010597461.1:0-36426 GCA_949677035.1 Omphalea diandra
TATATATATATATATATATATATATATATATATATATATATGTGTGTGTGTGTGTGTGTGTGTGTGTGTGTGTGTGTGTGTGTGTGTGTGTGTGTGTGTGTGTGTGTGTATGTATGTATGTATATTTATATATATATTGTAGATTTGTAGCGCTGATTATGTAATCGTTAGGCTTCTAAATTCATTTATTATTATTAAAAATATTAATTAAAGCAATATATATGTGAAAAGGGTGAAGTTTTTTGTTGTAGAAAGAAGTGATGAAATCTAGACACACACATATATATAAAGTTTAAGAAGATGCAAATTTAAAATTTTATCATATATATATATATATATATATGCATGTGTGTATGTATATACACACACACACATGTTTTCCCCTAAAATTCTCAAAAGAAAATTTAATTATCTCAAATCTTATTGCTAGGTGCCATCAATATATCAAAAGTTTCAAGATAAATCAATTAAAACTAATTAATCAGGGCCTTGATACCATCAACTAGATGGGTGAGTATTTGGGCAAACATAAACTTAAATGGTATTTAGGCAAAAAATATTGTCAACCACAAGAAAGGTAAAGTGAACAGAAAAATAAAAAGAGAAAAGAGAGATTGGAAAATATGCAATATATTACTATTAAAATTTTGGAACCCTTATTTAGGGTGTTACAGTTGTTTATATACAAGTATTATGCAAAATTGCTATCAGGAAAATAAGCCTAATACAAATTCAATACTAACAACTTACAAATACTCGCATATCTTATCATACTATTATTATGGACTAAGCTAAAGTTCGTTAGACAATGTATACTTTCATATCCAAAGGCTTATCATTGTGGGTGGAACTCAAGCCCATGAGATAACATGTCTTGAGATCCAAAGGCCCATCGAAATAAGGTTAGAGATAAAAAAAAAAAAATGTCCCTTACAATTCTATAATCTGAAGAGCAAATTATAGATATTTATCCCAATAGAGGCCTTATTTACCCAAGAAGACATCACACAAATGATATACTCAAAGGTAATAATCAAGGCCTTATTTGGAGACTTGAACTCATTCACACAAGGATGAACTATTCATGTCAATTTTTGAATGAAGAGTTCACTAAAGACTTTTATATGATGTGTTGAGTGACGGTCGACCATCTTGTATACCAATAGAGGCCTCATTCACCTAAGAATACTTTGCCCAAGAAATGTCTTACCAAAGAAAAGCCACAAAAACCTTACTAGCAAGTAAATCTAAACCTCAAGTTTAATTTGCCCAAGAACACTTAGCCCAAGTAATGTCTTGCCAAATAAGAGCCAAGGAAACCTTAATAGCAAATGAATATGAATCTCAAGTTCAATTCACCCAAGAATAAACCCATCATGATTTATGGAAAACAAAATTCACCTAAGAAGAACTTGTCTAAGTAATGTCTTGCTAAAAAAGAAAGCCAAGGAAATCTCAATAGCAAGTAGATTTAAATCTTAAATTCAATTCACCCAAAACTAAACTTATCATGTTATGGAATAAGGAATTTACCCAAGAATAAACCCATCATGATTTGTGAAATGCAAAATTCACCTAAGAAAACCTCACCTATATAATGTCTTACCAAGATGAAAGCCGAGGAAATCTCAATAGTAAGTGGATTCAAATCTCAAATTCAACTTACCCAAAAACAAACCCATCATGCTTTATGGAATAAGAAATTGTTCAAACTCTAAAATAAGGATTTTCACCCAAAGTACCTATATGGTGCTTTGAGCGATGCTTAACCATCAGACTACAGCCTTAGAGGCTCAAAAAATCTTTAGCCTAATAATAAATTTGTCACTTATATTAGTTTGGCTTTAGGCAACAAAGTTTAGAGGTTTATAGATTCATTGCCATTGAGTGATGATCGGTTATGGATCACATACTTACCAATCTAAAAATTACTCACCTAACATTTTAAACTAAGCTTACAAGTGCTTTTTAAAAAGTGTGATTAATTTGGCTTTAAATTTTGCATTCAGCTTCATATTAACGAATATTGGTCGAGACAGGTCCTCAATCCCCAAATATAGTCCCTTCAAGGGATCTTAGTTTTGTTCGATTGATCATTGAGCTTTTTGGGTGTAAGCTTGAGGTTTGAGACTAGTAGTTGAGTCGTATGATCATTTTTTCATCCTTATGGATGCACTCAACGAAGGCTATTGAGTTGTGCTTTAAGATCAACCTTTTTATCCTCTTGAGGCATTCTTTCATCTTAGCCAACTTAACCATCGAACTTTATAATTAATAATGACCTTTTACATTAACAGATGTTGGTAACTCAAGCTTTAACACCAAAACTCTGAGTTGATCTAGTCTGGAGATAGTTTGGTATTAGGATGCTCCATTGATAATGTTCTTGAAGTTCACCTCGCCTTGATACATCACTACATCGACCACATGAAATACTTCGGCGAATGGGTTAAAGTCCCTACGAAGGACTTATATCTCACCATTAAGCTTATATACCTACATCATTTAGTGTAGGGTTGATGCAACGATAAAGTTTACATGATCTAATCTCTTCCCAACAACATATTATAGCTACCGTCTACATTAACCATAAAGAGGCACTCATTAACGGTATATTACCAATCTTTAAGTCCAGCTTTATATACCAGTCGACCAAAGTCTCTCCTCTAGTGAAGTTGCATATTAACATATCTGCCCTTTTAACTTGGTATTTGGTGAGGTCAATTTTCATTAAACATTTTATAGGTATAATTGACACTTCAGATCCATTATCTATGAATACTCTGCTGATTGGGATAGAGTTCAATTTGGCCTTTATATATAGTGGTTGAATATAATTTGTTTAACAGAGTAGGGCTTATTGCAAAGTGACTGTGGCTTCTTTGTCTTCAGCCTTATCATCTGAGCTTGGACAAATTACATCCCCTTTGACCATTGCCCATGTCTACCTGCAAACTCATATCACAATAAACACACCATATTTACCTTAACCATTATCTTTCAAGGTGCTAGGCGAATCCTCCTTAGGCTGCCCCTCTTTGGTCCTTTTAGCCATCCAAACCTTTACAGATCGACACTTGTTATGATGAATCTCCATGTTATAAGTCTTAGACTTATTGTCTAACTTATAAATCTTCGAGCCTTTTTTTTCCCCTTTTTGCCTTAAGCCCCTTAATCTCCTCATCATATTGAGCTCTTACCACCTTTTCAGCATTTCTACATGCCCTAACTTCTTTTAGCTTGCCTTGAAATTATTGCCTCTAACTTTGGAACCTCTTTTTTTGAGCCTTAGTTAGCTAGGCTTGTGTCGAGCACCAAAGGTAATGCGATCAAAGACTCCCCTTTTAGAGGTATGCTCTACCAAATGATTAATTGCCATAGGGATTGATCAAAAACTCTTTTTAGGCTGATCCATTACCATTTACTCTGATTGGTTGGCCTTAATAGCTTACCTCTTTGAAGATTTAGGACCCCTTGGGTAATTTTTACCCATCGGCCTTATGTTGGCCCTCAGCTCTACATATGCTCAACCACCCTTATGTTTCTCATAGCATGGTCTATAAGAGTCATACCTTTAGTGCCCTCGTTGCTTTACTTCTTTCTTGGGCAACTTGCTTTTTGCCATAAACTTGAACTCAATGTGGCAAGTTAGGCAAACGAGCGTGGTTTCTCCATGTTTCCTCTCTTTGGCCGAAGGAGATATGGTTTTTCTTCTACCATGGGCTTTTTCCCTTCAGCCTTTGAAAGGGTTGGTTAAATAAATGACACTTTCACCTTTGAGAATGGTTTAGTCTCCATTAAGGCTTTATTCTCCCTAAGAAATACGATCCTCGATGGGCTCTTAAATCATATTCCTAAAGTTCATGCAATTCTTGATCAAATGCCTCCAGACATTATGGTACTTATAGTAATATTTCCTTTTCATCTCTTCCACGAAGGAATAATGTGGGCATCCGAGAGCTTAAGTTTCCCATCTTTCACCAAACAATTAAATATCTCATTTGCCTTGGTCAAGTCAAATGAGTATTGCCTGACGATCTACCTAGTCTTTTATTTAGCCTTCTCCTTCTTTTATGGCTTTGGTTTGGCCAATGTTGGACACTAATAACATTTACCAAGCACCAATTCAGCTATATTAACTTTCTTTTCATTTGAATATGAACTATCATATTTAAGTGTTGTAACTTGCACACCTTGTAATATGTTCCATTAGAATATGCTTTCTTTTACTTTATTTCTTCTAACAACTTCTTAAAGATAGTTGCTCTAGTGCTCAATCAAAGAGATCCTTAAACTTGTATCACTCAAAATGCTTCAAGATATTAAAGTGCAACCCCTTTAATGCTAAGGTGACATAACTTGCCTTAGGTAGTTTCGTGTGGTGCAAAAGTATAGGCCTTCCTAAACCTGAGGGTGAACTTTTGACCGACTCTCCCACCATCTGCTTTGATTAGGCGAGGTTGGCTAAGGTGATCGATGGAGAAGACTTATAAAAGTCAATATGAAACTTTTCCTTCATGACTTTCCATCTTATCGTTGATCCAGTTGAAAGATTAGTATACCAAATGAAAGTGATCTTTATAAGCGAGTTTCCAAATAGGCATAGCTTCTAAAAATTTTTGGTTACTACATCATCACATGCATTGAGAATTAGGCAATATGCTTATTAGAGGAATTGTTATCTTCCCTAGAAAACAAAGTAAACTCAAATTTTATAGCCCTTATGGGATGGATACAACTTATTTACCCACTCTGAGTACGACTTAGAATAAGTCATCCTTGGTAAGGGCTTCATGTCAACTTCAATATTCCCGGAGATGTTTAATTGTAATATTGATGTTGCCATCTACTTGCAAGGAGCTCTATGGATTTTAGCATGATATTAAATAAATAATTTTTTTTTGAACTAAGAAAGAAAGAAAGAATTTTACTTATATTTTGATTTGATTATATTTATTTTATCACATATTAAATTATAAATAATTAATATATTATATTTTAATAATATATTTCATAGTAACTTGATTATTATGATAAATTTTATCTAAATTAGAGATGTGATCTAGACGCACGTAATATGTGGTAAAACAACTCATGTCACTCATGTGATAATTAAAAAACACATAGATATAATTTGTTTTTATTCTTTCTTCTTTCTTTTAACATTTTATTCTTCTTTTCTTTTTTTTTATTTTAATTGCTATAAATTGATTCAATGTTTATAAACTACAATAAAAATTTCCAATTATCACTTACTTTGAATTAATTCAAATTTTAAAATTTTATTCTATATAAAATTAAATAAATTGTATTTTTATTTTTGGAAAAGAAGCATATATCTTTTCAATGAACAAATTAACTGATGTACAATATCAAATGAAAAACTAATAAACATGAATACTATATATGATAAACATTATACACATAATTAATGAATATTTCAGTAACAATCAATGAATAAGAACCAAACCAATAAAAAATTACACCATAATGAGTCTATCAAAATAATCCAAATGTCAAGAAGTAAACAATGAACTTCAAGTTGTTTGAAGAAAAAATTATATATTTTTAATGAACAAATCAACTCATGTGTAATATTACATAAAAAAGTAATGAACATTAATACTATAGATGATGAATATTATTTGTATATATAATGAACATTTATGTAATAACGACTGAAAATAACACCATAATAAATCCAAGAAACAATAAAAAAAATATCAAATAAAGATGATGAATATTGTTCTTATATATAATGAACATCTAAGTAGTAAACAATGAATATCAAGATTTATGAAATAATGTTTTATGTTTTTAATAGACAAATTAACTCATGTTCAATATTACATGAAAAAATAATGAACATGAATATTATAGATGATGAATATTGTTCATATAAATAATGAACATTTTCGTAATAATCAATGAATATGAATAAAAAAATACACCATAATGAACATGATTATTAATAAAATATGATAACATGATTAATATAAAAAATATAAATGATTAACATAGTGTTTTAAAATAATGAATATATACGTATTAAGTAATGAATATGCATCTTTATATTAATTAAACAGATGATGAATATTCTGATGAGCATAAATGTTAATAAAACACTTGTACATACTAGATTAAAAATTAAATGAACATTAATGAAATATTGTTTAATGAAATGATGAATATAAAAGACTAATTCTAATTGTTAAATAAAATGATAAACATAAAAAACTATAACTGATGAACATTGCATTGACAGTTACTGAATATTTACTTATGAAATAATGAATATATATTACACGTGTGTCAAATAAATGACAATGCAAAACGTGCATATTTTGGACACCCAGACCATGAAATATTGTGGTTTGGGGTCCATGATATAATTTGCGATTAAAAGACCTAAAAGTCTCAACATAATAGCAAAACAAATTATTACAAATAAGAACACAACCCACAATTAACCCATAAGACCTAAGCCTAACAAAACAACCCCTAACTGAGAAAAAAAATTACTATAACTAAAGAAGCAACAACCATGATCCTCACTCTAAGGAGTCACAATCGTCTTCATGCTAAAGTTTGCCTTGTCATACTCAAAAATAACAAATATGTTTTAATGCACTCTCATCCAAATCACACTCCTTCAAAATAGATGGCCATAAAACTTGAAATGATTAATTATTTAACAGAGGAGGGAAAGACCTAAGCATGGAAGAACTAAATACTTTAACACCTAAAATATTACACCTTTAACCCACCTATCTTGATGGAGCTCCAGTCGAATAAAAACCAAAGATTTGGTTCATTGTCTTACTATTGATCTCCATCCTAAATTAGAGATGAAGAGATCAATACCATAAACACATAAAAGACTCTATTACGAGACAACAACAAACACTCCATCATGGGATGACAAAAATATTCGACTAAGAGAGAACAAAAAGATTATTAACATACATACTGATTAAGAAAATATCGTAAAAATAATGAAAAAGATAAGAAAACATAAAGGAGGAGGTGATTTTGATCATAATTGGCCAAAACTACCTATTCTAAACCATTGAATTGGATTTGAAAGATTATACTAGAGAGAGAAATTGAAGAGAGAGATGCTTGAAAAAAAAAAAGATTTGTGGCTATAAATAAATTGTCTTCAATAGTGTATAACTATGATTGGAGTACTTTTGAAAATGTATCTTTTTTTTTTTAGATGAAAGAGAATAATTCTTATTTATGAAATATCAAATACAAGAACACCAATACATGTAAAACAATTAAAGTTTACAATCCATAATACATTATGTTAGCATCAAATATGTTGAATTGATCCAGAAAGTGAAGAATTTTTTTTTATATATATAGAAATACAACCATGTTGACAAAGTATTAAATCTTGCATGACAACAAGAAGAATGCTCCACTTGGTGGCTATACGAAGCCAAACTCAATATTTTTATCTTCAAATGAGTTCAGTTGAATTATTACAAATAACTGAATAATCTCGTCAATAATATTATAAATTAATCCCATAAAGGGATAATAATAATCTTCATATAAGAGGACTCAAACTTTCATGAAAGAAAAACTAAAAACTCTCATTAGAGTTACAAAAGAAACAAAAAAAAACTAGAAAATCTATAAAAATAAATACATATTTGTATTATTGAGATGAAAATAGATAACATAGTAAAAAAATATATGAAATTATGGGCTACCATCAACGATTTAGCCGACAATAGCACTAAACGATGAGCGAAGAAAAAAAGTTTTAAGAGAAAAGTTAGAGAGAATGTGACTAGAGGTTTTTTTTTTTTTTTTTATCTAGTCTATTTCCAACCTTCTTGAAAAGGCATCTTCAATCTTCAATATTTACGTAAATTTAGTAGTTGAATCAATTGAGTATAATTTATCATGTCTTGATCAACCAATGAAAAGATGAGCTCTTTTTCTCTTGAAAATCTATCATGCAAATTAGGTGAGTATGTTTGGAGTGATTTAGAAATTTGAAAGTTTTTTAAGTCATTTTAAAATTTTGATAAATTGGTATTATTCTAAATTTTTTGGATAGCTTGATATGGTTATTTGTCACAATTAAAGCACTTTAGTTCAATTATTCAATTCTTTAGAGGTGATTCAATATAGTTAAATATTAATTCGAATATTCAATACTTTAATAATCACTTCTCTATATCACTAAAAATTTTCAATATCACTTTTCAAAATAAATAAAAATTAAATAGTAACATTATTATATTTACACATTAATTGAAATTGAGAAATCCAATTCTAATAAATTGATTAGTTAGACAATTTTATTTAACCATTTAATTAAAAAATTATAATAAATGAATAAAATTATTAGTAATTGTCATTATATATTTTTAAATAAAATATCTAAATAATTATATGAAATTGAAACATTTAATATTTAAATTATATATATATATATATATAAGTTTTTACACTTGAAATGGTTCAATTCAATATTTTATTATATAATCAAAATTTTTTTCATTTAAAATATGTTCCATTTGGCTCTTCAATTTGAAATTCTTCACAAATCGTGTATAATAATAATAATAATAATAATAACAATAATAATTTGTTCCTTTATCAATTTTCAAAAGGTTATTGCTTTTTTAGGGAGAAAAAGAATTATGTTGATCTAACAAGTTTAATAATTTAACAATTATGTTGATGTAACAAGTTTAATAATTTAAAAATTATGTTGATATAACAAGTTTAATATTTTAAAAAAGTTCTGTACACATTATCCATTTACATTATATTTTTGTTTATTTTTATATGGTAAGAGGCTAAATAAATTAATGAGAAATTATTTTTTGCAGTCTTTAATTTCTAAGTAAATTCAAACTCAAAGCCATAAAAAAATAAAAATATTTTGTTGTGATCTGAGCAAACATCCATTTGTATTTAAATGATAAAATTTACTTGCATTTATATAAATGATTTTTACGAAATAAAGAAAACTCCATCCAAATGTCAAAAGCATAGAAGTAAATAATAATAATAATAATAATAATAATAATAATAATAAAAGAGAGAGGCAGCACGTAAGGGTATTATTGTAAGGTTGCAAAGAAGATATGAATAAATGGTATGTAGATGGTCCCCTCCAATATCTGAAAAAACGTGTCCCTAAATTACCCGAACCTGTAAAAGTTCAAACAAATGCGAATTTCGGATCCACTCCTCTGGATAAAGCAATTCCTTTTGAAAATAGGCATCCCGAAATGTCCAAATAGTGTTAGAACCTTTTGGAAGCTTTGATTTCAATATTTTATTCATTTCTTTAACACATTTCCAATTCTAATTCTAGATCTAGAACAGATCATTGTCATTCCTATTTCAACTTTATATATTTAAAAATTATTTAAAATACATCGTTATCATGTCATTTAAATCTATAGTAGACACACATCAAACAAATATAAACAATAACATTAAGACAAGATAACTATACAACTATCCAAGTCTTCTTTTTTTCCTTCATGACACTACAAATACAAACTTAAAATGCATTTAAAATACTTCACTAACATGTCATTTAATTATAGTTTAAGCACATTGACATACCTTAGTAGCCTTTGAAGATTATGCATCTAACTTACTATATATCTTAGCTTCCATCATCATTTTTCTTTTCTTTTCAATATGTACTTTAACATAGTTTTTTTCACATATGATATTGACATATATTGTTTTGTTATTAAACTTCTAATTTCATCATTCATTCATATTTATTAATCACCATTTCTTATATATACATATTTATGCATCATAACTTACTCTTACTTTGATCTTATGAGTTAAGTATATTTCACCTTCATATCTCTTAGTCATTTACTCATATCATATTGTAACTAATCGTTATTATATCATTAAAATCATCACCATTTCATCAAATTAAGTCTCCTCATGCTCATTAATTTGGAAATGTAGTCCTCATTTATGAGAGTCCCCAAGAATCAAATTTCGGGTCTTACATTTAATATTTAAATTAAATAACTTAATTAATTTTATAAATCATATGTATGCAAATTGAATGTTAAGTGCTAGCTAGCAATAGTCAATTATTGTTTCGTATATAAAGTGTTAGAATAATACTCTCTCTATCTCTCTCTCTCTCTTTATATATATATATATATACTTTTTTTGCACTTGAAACAGCTCAATTCGATATTTACTATATAATCAAATTTTTTTATTGAAAACATATTCAATTCGGCTCTTCAATTTAATTTAAAATTCTCTACATTTCGTGCTTAGCTATCTTACTATATCTATTATTAATACTACTACTAATAACAATAATAATAATTCATTGCTTTTATCTATTTTAAAAAAGTTATTGCTCTTTTGGGGAGAAAAAATTATGATAATATAACAAATTTAATAATTTTTAAAAATTCCGTACACATTATCCATTATTTTTTGTAGTCTTAATTTCTAAGTAAATTCAAACTCAAAGCCATAAAAAATAAATATATTTTGTTGTGATCTGAGCAAACGTGCATTTGCATTTAAATGTTAAATTTTACTTGTATTTATATGAATGATTTTTACGAATAAGGACAACTCCAAATGCCCCCGAAAGCATAAGGCAGCATGTAGGGGTATTATTGTGAGGTTGCAAAGAATATATAAATAGTCCCTCCAATATTTGAAAAATGGTATCCTAAATTTGCACGACCCTGCAAAAGTTCAAACAAATCCGAATTTCGTACCCACGCCCTTTTGATAAAGCAACTCCTTTTTGAAAAAACGTAACCCACGCCGTAAGTTACGTATAAGACACGTTTTGAAGTTTGTGTGCACACACCATTGCGGCTCATCCTCCTATCCAATTATACTATACTCTTTCATATATTTTTATTTTTTGTCAAATAATTAATGACTTAATTAAATATCTAACCATTTATAGACGAATAGTTACTCGTGAAAGAATTATTATCTTTTTATTGATTATTGTTTTATGTAATTAGAATATTTAAATAATTATTATTCTAATTCATTTATAAGAAGAATTATAGTTAATAATTCATAAATTTAATATTAATAAATTATGTTGATATCAAATAAGAAAATTTCACTTAAAATTTTAAATTATCTAATTATTTTAAAAATAATCAGTTAAAACTCTTGAAAATATGACATGTGCCAAATAAACTTGAGTTTATATTTATTATATATGAAAGAATACATAACAAATATAAGAGAAAATTAGTCTCGAATTCAACAATGGTATGATATGATTATATGATAATAAATTCTAGATAAATTTAAATTATTATATTTTCATTTGTTAAAAATATTATATTATTAATATAATTACTTACTAAGTGATAAATACTCATTTAAAATTAAGTTTGAAACTATAATTAATTATAGATATATAATAATAAATTTAATATTTATTTTTATTAATTAATTAAAAATTAACACATAAATAACAATTAAAGTTAGTTATTACTTTGTAATATATTATTATTTTATAAAAATTATTATTAAGTAAATGAAATAATAAAACTTATAATTATAATTATAATTAGATTAGTATAATAAATTTGACTGATAATATATTTTGGACATAAAATTTTAAAATTTGAAATTTCAATTTTCTTTTTTGACTTTTTTTATTTTTTAAAGTTTTTTTATTTTTATTGAAATTTTAGTTTTAATGTCTTAAAAGTACAATAATGACCTTATTATCTTTTCCTTAAAAGGAATATTTTATTATCAGTTGGAATTCCTATTAATGGCCTTGAAAAATAGACATCAAGTTCAATATAAGTTCTCCTTTGTTGTTTGCTCAATCGGTTGTCGACTTTCAGCGGTTAACCTAAAAGTTACTACTTTTAGTATATTTAGCGTAATCAAAGACAGGAAAATGTGAAGGATTCAAATGTAACATATTTTTGTAGAATAAAAAAAGTTTTTCATTAATAAAAATTAATAAGTACAACTTATAACGGATAAATAAACTTGAACGCGTTCAAGAAATACATATAAATTTTATTGTAAAGATAAGTTTTTGTTTTGAGCTTTATTACTCATATTGACAGAACCCTTTAGGTGTGTTTGACGCATCGACAAAAAACACATTTCATTCGGTGGCAATACTGAGTCATAAATCGACACATAATATTTCAAAAACAAAGTTAACAAACTAAGAAAAATAAATCTAGCATAAGATCCTCAATGAAATTTCAACCAAATAAATTTCTCTTCATTGTTAGAAGGCTTGGTTTATCTCCAAATATTGAAATTTTAACAATCATGAGATCTTCTTTCATGCATATTTGATTTGTCATATATTTCTCGAGTTTACTACTAAAGAAACATAAAAAAAATTTTACTATTAAAATCCACAAACTCTGATTAACTCATACAAATAAGATGAAAATATGATTTGGTTATTTATTGTTGTTGGCCCTTGAATACCAAGAATAGGGGGATTAAATTGATGAGGAATTTAAAAAATTTGTAAGAAAGGTGAAGAATATGGAAATTGAAGAAGTAGGAGAAGAAGTGAACACACAATATTTTATAGTGGTTCAGGTATTAATGAACCCTATATCCACTCCTCAATTCCTTGCAATTGGATGTTCCACTAACACTAAATGGTGTTTCCAAGTTTACACCAAACTTGTACACTTTGTGTTTTATGGCTCATACAAAATCTTACAATTTGTATTTTAAGGCTCACACAAAAACCTCTCAAGTGTTTCCCAAAGACTCATACTTAATTTATTACAAGAGTTTTACAGTTAGACTAACTCTCAAACCCAATTATAATGGTGTTTAATACTCACACCTAAAAATATCAACTCACATATAAATAATTAAAAGTTGAGAAATAAAATTGCAAGAGTTTGACTATATTTAATGTTATTATTTTGCATTTATGTCTGTTTGGTAGAATATTTATAAGTCACAACCACTAAAAGAGACATTACTAGGAAACTATGTCTAAATCTCCAAGGCATGCTAGACATATCTTGCATTAAATATCTATCAGACTGATTTCACGATCATGATTGGTAAGTCGCAGTCGCAATTTCCCATCTTGCGCTAAAAGTTAAAATCACGATAGCGAACCCTGTTTGTATATAATGGTTAGTCCACGTGACATGTTATTATTTGTTTTTCAAGAAAAATAGTTGTGTGTTCTTCCAAGCAACCAAAAGTTGCGGTCATAATTTAATTTCTTCTTGGACGCGCATGGCATCGTGAATCCTTCTGTTTTATAAGGAGAAATTGCTTCAACAGGTCATGGTCTCGAAGGTCATTTCACCTTCGTGAATTTTGATATTCAACGGTTATCTTGGACACCTGACAAACTCTAGTTGTGGACGTAGTTCCCTCCAAACAATTACAAAAGTTGCAGTAGCGAATCCGTCTATTCGGTCTTCCTTGCTTTCTTGCTCAGGTTGCTACAGTGATTTGCTCCGCGAATCTTTTTGGATCATAGTCATTCATTCTTCCTGAATTAGGATATTTTTCATAAACCTTGAAACTTAGACTTTCATCCAACTTTCAATACATACATATCTTAGAAAGCTATAAAATAAACACTTTAAAAAGATGTTAGAACATATCAATCTATATTGTTAAGATCAAAAGAAAGTTTTGACTAAAGTTTGACCAACATAATTCTACAATTGTGATTGAAAAAAACTACAAAAGGAAAAAAAAAATATAGTAGAGAGTGAAAAGATGGAGTTGGCTATCGTTGACGATAAAGAAAAGCCGTCGATGGTAGTTAAAGAAAAAATCAAAGAGAAGTCTCTATAGGCTGTGGCTAAGATTTAGGTGTTCCAAATGTAACATAAAATTTAGAATTAGAGAAACTACTCAATTTTTATGGTACATGTAATTTGGGCATTTGTCAAATCATAGAATTTATCATGATGATATTAATAGAATTTGAGAAAATCCTCAATTTTTGTGGTACATGTAATTTGGGCTTTTGTCAGATCATTGAATTCATCTTGATGATATTAATATCTTGGATGAGGCTAATTTTAAAGGTAAATTCTTTGTTACTTCTATGTATTCATGTTAACACTCTTTTATTGAAATTGAATATTAAATTAGTCTTTTTATTTAAACGATTTTATATATAACGATTATTGGCATTCTTAAATTCTTAAATTTTTACTTTCTCATAAATTTATTCGAAATAACTTTAAGTATAAAAATAATTTTAATGAAGATTAAAACTTGTTAAAATTAATCCCTAATTTCTATTAATTCTTTTTTTAAAAACTCACACACACACACACACACACACACACACACACACACATATATATATATATATATATATATATATATATATATATATATATATATATATATATATATATATATATATATATAGAGAGATAGAGAGAGAGAGAGAGAGAGAGAGAGAGAAGAGCATTATCTTATATTGTGGATCGAGTTTTTTTTTTTTTTTTTTGAAGAGAGAGAGAATAACATTACTTTAGGGGTAAGAACATGAATACCTAAAAATAAAATTATAATGACAAATTTACCTCTAGTATTCACAATTTTCAAAAAATGAATTTGCAACTAATTATCATAAAAATACGTTCTAATCTCCATCCGCAATAAATATCATTCACCAAAATCCCTTCATAACTAAAGTGAAAAAAAAAAATCAACAAAAAAACTTTCTACCTTAACAATCAATCTAACAAATCTACAATGAAAAAAATAAACAAATCATACTTCCAGCTGCAAAAATTCTTGCGTATCTTAATCATCAACTCATTGATATATCAAACTATAGAACATAGTTTGAAACTTATCCTTCCAGCTTCATCTTTTTCTTATTTCTTCATTTATTTAAAACTCTTCTTCAAGTTGCATTTGAAAGTCATTGATCAATCAAAATCAATAAAATAGATATTTTTTCTTGCACATAATTACAGATTTGTAAAATTTGTATTAGAGAGAAAAAAATTTTCATTATATATGTTTGTCACTTTAAAAATAGATTTAATATGATTTTAAATATATGTTTTATTGTTTAGAATAAAAAATCATGAGTTTTAATATATTGTGGATGAAAAACAATTAAAAATGAACATGTTTATACCCAGAATCATTTATAAAAGAGAGAAAATTGAGTTGCTGAAGATTGAAAAAAATATTTGTGTTTATGCATTCTTAAACACACTACAATAAATATATGATATCCCGACAAAAAATTTCATCAATAAATGAAGTGATTTCGTTTAGTAATATTGTTTACCGACGGACACCGACTGCACTATTTTGTCGATGAAGTATTGGTCAATAAGACAATATGGACGAAAATTACATCTGTTGGCAAATTTAATGACAAAATTGTCGACGAAATGTCAATTGGCAATTAAGCACAAAAATCCAACAAAAATACCGATAAAATATCATGTCCGCAATTCTGTCACTAAAATATGTTGATAATAAGTTGGTCATCTGTCGATGTATTAAACGATAATATAATATTATTTTAAAAATTTAATTAGTAATCCGTCAATATGTATTTAATTTTTTTACAATTCCATCGGTGATCCCTTGAGAGGTTTTCAAGGAATTTTTTAAGTAATATAATATTTTATACTATTTATCATATTTATAACATTTTATTATATTAATATTAATATTTTAATATTAATTTTATAATATTAATTTGATACTTTAAATATTTAATATTAATTCTTAAATATTTATTTAATATTTATAATATTAATTAATTTGATAATATCAATTTGATAATGCTAATATTTTACACTATTTATGATATTAATTTTATGATTTTATAAAAAAATTAAAATAAATTAAAATAATAACAAAAATATAACAAATATATATATATATATATACACACACACACACACACACACACACACACACACATAAAAATGTCAATATTTGATACAAATAAACTATACAACTAATCAGCTGCTGCATCCTCCAAATCAACAAAAAAAAATCATCAACGACGTTGGAGTGATCAAGATCAGTTGCATGAGGATGAGTAACTATCGAAGCAGGAGCAGCAGTAGCAACAATTGTCAATGGCTGAGGAGAAGATGGGGCGGGTGGCATAAACATCTGTAGATGAGAGGGAAGAAGAATCTCAGTTTGCTAGGACACGACATGCAGCCACTCCTACATAGCTTGCATTTGTTAATCAACAGAGTAGACATAGGCATGATAGGATGTGATCCTCTCATCTACTCGCCTCTTAACCTCTCGCTGCAAGTCCTCAGTAGAAGGCAGTGAAGCTAAAGAAGAGCTGGCACCCGAGGACTCATTATACAAATGAGAGACCTGATCACTCATGTCATAGATTTAACCCTTCATCTGAACCCTCACTGCCAATAGGAAAACTTCTCACTCATCGACCTGACGAGGCTCATCAATTCCTAAAAGTGGCTGCGACAGCTGCTTACGATGTCCAAGAATATAATCTTGCATTTTGTAAAGTATAAGATATCTAAATATTAATTAATGAAAAGAATAAAATATAAAATAAATAAATTAAGACTTACATTAATTGCCTTAGACCGTGCATCAAGCGAAGGACTCGATGTCATGTCGCTTTGTGTGTGTATACACGAAGATATCGACAAGATGAATCTCTCATCCCGGTTGTCAAGCCTATTATGAAGGTAATAAAAAGAAGAAATTAAATTTAAAAGTTTAAATGGATAAAAATAAATAATAATTCTTAAATATAAAACATTTTCTTACCAGTAGTTTGGCATGCTCAAAAAGGGGAATAAACCCTTCTCTATGCCTAGATGGACCTAAGATAGGACCTTTTTTCTCAGTTCGTCTATTCAGGCTAGCCTAGCGAGACACAGCTTGAGCATGTGAAAAACTCCATTGAGTCTGCCAGTAGTCCCAAACCTCATCAGACACCCAAACCTCCTTGCCCTTATGCTTCAAATCATGAAGTATATCTTTGTAACTCAATGCAATCTTCTTAAAGAAAGTTGTCTGGACCAAGGTATTGATCACTTGGTCCAACTGAAACTGTTTTTGCATGAGCAATAAACATAAAAAAAAATTCGTAAATAATGAAAACTTATTTTTAAAAATATTTAACTTAAAATTATAAATATTAATTCTTTTGAACTCCTCCCAGTAGAAAGTTTTTATAGACTGTGCAATCTTCTTCCAAGTGTAGCCGTCATAATGAATCTTCTGCTTGAAGATCGTTCGATATGCATGGAAGCATCTATCAGACAAATACAAATTGCAAAAAATTGACAATAGAAATAAGTTCGTGTTTTCATTAATAAGATTAAAAACAAGAAAATAAATAGAAAATATAAAAAGTAATTATTGCATACCTCTCATACTATAAAGAAATATGAGGTTGTATCTCAAGTGTAGGAACTGTATACGTCTCATCCTTATCTGTTAGCATCGATGGTACAAATAGAGTAGAAAGAGGATCCTGAGAAAGGGATGGAGCTGAAGGAGTCGAACCAATGGCCGACATCGATATTGTGGGAAGTCTAGGTGTCGAAGCCGGTGAGCTGGTGGCTGAAAGTGGTGGCATAAGCGGCCTGCAATCACAGGTACATCTTCTAGCTGTCGTACCGCCTTAGGACGATGTACCCAAATCGCTAGGTAAATTATGTGTCATCTGAATGTACATATAAAATTATATATCTAACATAATATATACATAACAAAATTTCTATTCAAATTTGTGCATTAATGTACTTAAAAATTAAAAACACTAAAATTTTTTACTTACTCTAAATCATCATACTCTATATCACCTTCAGATATTATATCTTAGGATGATTCAGATTCTAATTATAGCTTTGTTTCATCATCAAACTAAATATCTTCATCTTCATCTTCATCATTCAATTAGATGAATGATGCACCTAGATCATTTAAAATTCCTAGTGGCTTGTCCTTCATAATTTCTATAAGAGGCAAATTTTGTTTCATATCCTTTTGAAATGGAGTTTAAGATGATGTCTTAATGATAGATTCATCCTTTATGTTAACAAATGATCGAGCTTTTATTTTGAATACTTCCCACCAATCAGTTTTTTCCCATCGTAAATTGGGATAAGGAAGATAATTCACTTGACAATCTTGCATCGCTAATATAAAAGGTTCATATTTGTTAAACCTACGTTTGTATTTGATTTCAACAAGATTGTAATTTTCATGCACTTTCATCTCAACATTAGACATCGGACCAAACCATTCACATTTAAACAAAATGGTTCTTTTAATTGAAAGTGCAGGATACTCAAACTGTAGCACATTGATTAGTCGACCGTAATAGTCATATACATTTTCACTATAGTTTTAACCCTTAATACTTACTCCACTATTGATTAATGCTCTATTGAAACCATATTTTTTAATATGACACTTGCATTCATTTACAAAGTAAATGAGATACATAGTCACACCGCATAATGGACCTTTTGCAAGATCTAGAATAAATTGATTTGTGATTCCATTGGTTGGATCGTTTGCCTAAAAAAACAAAACAACACATTATATACATTAGTCAAATAATAATTATTCTTATAAAATTTATTATTATAATATTAGCTATGGTATACTCACATATGACTCAAACCAATATCAAAATTTTATCTTTAACTTTTTATCAACATCATTGATGGATATATTGAAAAAAGTGTGCTTCAACATATCAATGTGTAAGCTTCATAAAATTTATACAACATAATATTATTATTTTAATATTTGTATATTATTCTCATATGTACAAAATAAAGAGTTGAAATAGAATTATAACATACTCAACATATTCATTACTTCATGACAATTCAGAGGAATATATGTTTGAGTTGCGACATATTCTTCATCTATCAATATTCTGCTTTTAGGTCTGCCAAATGGTCTATGTAAATGAGTGAATATTGATAAATTTCCTAAAATATTGGATATTTCAGAGTTTTCACCATCATCATTTTGAGGTACTCTTTTATGCCTTGTATACACATGCGGTTCGAAACAATATGAGCAAAATGATGACGTTTCTTCAACTAAGTGTGCATTGCATATAGAACCTTCAATCTAAGCTTTCACATTATTTTTTAAATATCTAAGAAATCTACAACATGCAACATGTGAATAGATTAAAATTGAAATGACATGTACAATGGGAATTTTTGCATTTAGTGTACCTCTTAAAAGGATACATCCATCTATATTACATAAGTCCCATTTTCTTCACTTCATATGCCAAATGTACAACTAGATATTCCATTGAATCAAAGAAAATTGAAGGGAAAATATGATCCAACTTGCACAAAATCAATAAAATGTCAATTTTCAAACGTGTCATTTCTTCCTCCCTAATTTGCAGTGTAGTGAGTTCCTTAAAAAATAAACTCAACTTTACGAGAAGTTTCCATACTTGTGAAGGCAACAACTCACGAAAAGCAATAAGGAGTAATCATTTCATAAACACATGACATCATGACTTTTCATACCAAACAACTTCAGTTTACGCATATCGACACATTGAGCCATATTGGATACATACCCGTCTGGAAATCTAATATTCTTGAGTCATTCACATAATATTTGCTTACTTTACTTATTAAATGTATATTTTGCCTTTGGATATTTTCCAATCATATTATCGCGATGTAACTCCATACATCAATAAAATAACTTCGAGTCTTCTCTAGGTTTGGCATAATATTTAGATTTTATTCTATATTCATCATTATATTCAAAATATTCTCAAACACATTCTTTTCAATGTGCATGACATCTAAATTTTGTCTTATCAAATTGGTACTCCAATAAGGCAAATCCCATAATATACTTTGTTTCTTCTACCCACTTATTGTTTGTTTTTTTATTTGACCATTAACATTTTCAGACCCAACTTCAGTTACTCTCATCAATCGTAATTCAGTGATTTCCTATAGCATGTCCATTCCTGACCTTATAAGTGGAGCCGCATCTTTCACTATTTGATTCTTAAGAAAAGAAATTTTGTTTCATCATAATGGATGATCAGGTGGTAAGAATTTTTGTGTACTATCAAACCAAGATTATTTACCTCCATTTGGAAGCGTGAAGGCATCAGTATGTTCCATGCAATATGGACAAACAAGTCTACCTTGCGTACTCCATCTAGACAACATATAATAAGCAGGAAAATCATTAACAGTATATAGTAAAACAGTTCGCAATTAAAAATTGTGCTTTGTGGAAATATCATATGTCGCCACACTAATTTTTCATAATTTTTTTCAGTTCTGTAATCACAGGCTGCATGAATACATCCAAATTCTATTTAGGATTATTAGATATTGGAACCATAATAGAAATAAACATATATTTCTCCTTCATACACATCCAGGATGGAAAATTATAAGGAGTTAGAATAATTGGCCAACCTGAATTTTGTTGTCTAGATTGACGAAAAGGTTGAAACCCATTAGTGTATAATCCAAGCAGACATTTTAGATTTCAGATGCAAACTATGGATTCATTCTATCAAAATGCTTTCATGTAACACCTTCATCTTATTCATGCTCAGCATGTCATCTCTTATACTTGGCAGTTGCTTCAAAATCATACAACCTTTGCAATCTCAATGTCAAAGGAAGGTAATATATCTTCTTATATGAAACTTTTTTTAGAAGTACTTGATCCTCGAGACATGCACTTATATCTGGGAAAATCACAAAACTTGCAGGTCGTCAAGTCAGTATCATCACTCAAATATAACATACAATTTATTCTTGCAGCAGTAAAGTCCTAAACCTTGCATTAATTTCTTGATGTTATAAAAACTAATAACCATCATATGTAATGACTCATTATACCATTGTACAATATCGTTGTAACACCTTTCAGATAAATGATACTCCAATTTGATATTCATCAGTCGTGCAACTGAAGATAACTTGGAATATTTTTCACAATCAGGCCGCAATTCCTTATGAGCTACATCAAGCATATCATATACCTTATGACACGTTAGATTAGGAGCTTTACTCATTCCACTCTAATCAAACTCTAGCCTAACTACATCTATTACCATATTATGCTATGTAGTAGGTTGTGATTTACTTGGACATACATTATCAGTTAGAAGTTTAGGTTCATCCGTAGCTGATGTTTCAAAACCACACACTTCACCGTGTAAATACCATTCATAGTATCCAACAACAAAACCTCTTTTTTATAATATGCAACATCATTGTATTGGGATCCAAATAACTACGATTCTGACATTTTTTATAACTACACGAATATCTAATTTTAATTTCATCCATAAATTCAAGTTGAGATGTCACAAATTGAATAAAATGGTTCACACCTTTTGAGAAATTTAGACGTAACCTTTTGAGAATTTTAGACGTAATAACTCATCCTCCAGCCTAGAATACATTTAATTCCTATATGATCTTATTATAAAGTCTTGAAAATGTCAATTTAACAATACAATTAAACATATATACATATAATATTTTTCAATTCAATATTTTTATGCTATTTTTTAGTTTTTTTAATATATAATATTATCTCCTTATCTCCTCTTGCGTATAAGGTAAGAACCTAACCTATTTAGAAATTCATTACCATATAACAATTTGTAATAACAATATAGTTCACATAACTATTGAAATTTTAGTAGCATCTCACTAGAGTTCTCCTAGTGCACTAAAATGAAAAATATTTTTCAACATTTATCATTATGCATGAAGAAAACGTGGTTAGGAGATACACATTCAAATTTACTAACAACATATATAGTAAACTATGTTATATACAACAAGTTATATTAACAACAAAATTTTAAAACTATCCACTTTGGACAATTCGATGTGATTCTCATCATCAAATGAGAATCTCATTAAACGAATATCTAAGATTATACCTACATGTTTTTCCATGAAATTTATAGGAAATTCAATCTAATTTCCTATAAATTACATTATATTTGTATTATCCTATTCAGAAAAATAAGGTAGTAGCAGCAGGCGCTAGAGAGAGAAAGAGATACAGCAGAGCTGAGAGCCGAGAGAAAGAGAAACGCCGGGAGTGATAGAGAGCAAAGATAGAAGGAGGAGAAGAAGCCAATCGGAGAGGAGAGCAAAGAGAGAGTTAGGCCGAGAAGGAGAGGAGAGTAGAGAGAGAAGAAGGAGAAAATAAGAGAAGAGAGGAAAAGAAAAGATCTGCTAAAAATTTTGTTCACTATTTATCAAAGGAAACATACATGTTATTTAATATTTTTTATTTTATTATCTAAATTATAAACGGAATGCCGACGAATATTTTGGTGTGTTCTTTCTCGCGTGCTTTTTTGTTTCCCTCCGTCAGTGATTTCGTCGGTAATTTGTGACGCCAAAAGTTGGCAATATATTTAACCGATGGATTTTTTTGTTGTAAATTTACCTATTGAAATTCGTCAGTAATAGGTCGCTATGTTATATAATATATATTTCTATTATTTCCGTTGCTTATTCTACAGTATTTCGTTGGTATATTTTGTTTTTCTTGTAGTGATAGTAAACTATTTACAAATGATTTATTTCTTGCTTATTTTTTTTATCTATCACTAGTTTACAAATGGTTTATTTTTTGTTTACTTTAAAGATGATGTATGCGTTTAGTTTTTTTTTTTTACACAGTAAAATGTTTACAAATGGTTTATTATAGATTTATTTTGGTTATAATTGGTTTATTACTAATTTAAATTTATTAAAAATTAAATATAGAAAATATTTGCAGGAAAATATTTATTTTATATTTATTTTTTGTTTATTTTTTATTGATACAACCATCGATAAATAAAAGAAAGAATTTGCAAATGATTTTTGCGTTTAATTCTCCTTACATAATAAAATGTTTACAAATTATTACTGATTTATTTTAGTTTATCACTGGGTTACAAAAGGTTTATTACAGATTTAAAATTGTTAAAAATTAAATATGAAAAACAGTTTGCAGTAAAATATTTATTTTATATTTATTTTTTTATTCATACAACTATCGATAACAAAAAAAAAACAATTAGAACATATACATCATCTTCAATCTCTAATAAACATGATTTTGTTTCTTTTTATAATTAATTTTCAGCTAAAAAAATATTCATTTGTTAACTATTTTTCATCTAAAATGTATAAAAAAAAAAACTCATGATTTTTTTATTATAAGCAATAAAAACAATTACTTAGATCTTAGAAAACAAAAATGAAATTTCACATGCACCTCATCTTCATCTTTTTATTTTTTTTCATCTTCTTCATTTTTTTAGAGAGAAAAAGTAAGTGAAAGAAATAAAAATAAGAAGGAGTAGTAAAAATATAGTTAAATATGATAATGTGATATCATTGAAATAGAAATACACTTGAAAATTTAGATATCATGATAATAGGAAAAATAAAAAAACGCTGCAATAAAGAACACGGCTCAATAGGGTCAAACAGTAAAACATGTAAAAATATTTTAAAAAATAAAAATGACGCAAAAAAAGAAGAAGTAAATATCAATATATTATAATGTATTTTTATAAAACATGAGATATAAATGTTTTGAACAAATAGAAAATGGTGTTCGACGTCAGCTTCTCTATTTGTGGCGCAGATCAGGCTTTTTTGTTTTTTTTTTTTAACGAGGTCTGGATCCAGTCTCAAATAACCGTATTTCCAAATTAAATAACCGTATTTCCAAATTCGACCTTCATGAAAATTGAACTTGTATCGGTTCAAACGATACAGTAGATGTTGAAAGTACATGCCAGGTATAAAGTGTGGATGATCGGTATTTCAATTAATGATAACAATTTAATTGTAAATGAATTAGAGAAAAATAATTTCTCTTTCTAGACTAATGAAAATTTTCTATATTCAATTAAATTTAATAATTTAATTATGAAAATTTTAGTTTTATATCATTTATATATTCTAATTCACTTCCTATTCCAAAAGATTATCATCAAGTAATTATGATCAATTGAATTCATCTAAAAATTTCTTATAATTACGGATGATAAATTGAATTTACCTAAAAATTTATCATAGTTTTAGATAAGTATTGATGAAGATAACAAGGATTTTTTTTTTTTTTTGGGTCAATGATGAAGATAACAAGGTTATATCATAATGACCATGACCACTCTCTTTTCAAAGAAAAATCCGAAATAAAGAATGAGATGTGAAAAGAGTGGAGATACTTTGACAAATGTTGATCCACTTAAGAATAATTAAATTTTAATATGACAACATTAATATAAACTCCTCAATTTTATCATATCACACTAACTCATCCGTTATTTTTATAAATCATAACAAGTCATCCGTACATTCTGTCTCAATTAATTATATGATAGTTCCATTAAAATTTCTATTAAAGTCATATAAAATATTTATAATATCTTGAATTCTATTTTTAAACTTTCATTTTTTATCCATGTAATTAAAGCTTCTTATATTTCTATCTCCTCACTCCCAAGTTCACAAAATTCTCACCAAACAATTGAGCTCTCTTTCATGCAACAAAATCCAACAGCTCCTTCATCTCTTACATCAGTTTCTTCCCTCCTCAACTCCCATCAAAAGCTTCTAACATACCACCCAACACAGAGGATTGGGTACTATTTCGTGAAAACTGAAAAATTAATTGAATGAAATTAGTTTGGTCAGTTAGTATAATATGATAAAATCAAGAGGTTATGAGTAAAAGAGTTGAATAATGAATGCCACAGTGGTAATTGAATTATCCTAGTATGTTGATGGGTTTGTCCAGGTAGGCTGAAACCAGATGATTGTGGCAATGGTTGATTAAATTAAGATAGTAATAACAATAATAATAAGGGAATGTAGGGATTTCTAGAACTTTATAAAATACGGTAGGGAGGTAAGAGTGGTGTAAGTTTTTATGAGGATGGACCCCACCCAATAATTCAGTGGTCATCTCTCTCTCCAACTGATCATTAAAGCCTGCATGACTTCAATAATTGCAAGGATCCCAAAAGCATGACATACCTGACCTCCTTCACTTCCCTCTCTATTTTTTCTTCTTCTTCTTATTTTTTAAATTACGACCTCCGTCTAAAAGCCAACCCATGCGCATGGGACCACCGCCCCCCTCTTCTCTACCTCGTTTATTCTACAACTGCAACTTTTTCTTATTCCACAGCCATTTCTCTTTACATATGGAAGGCTCCCCTCCTTGGATACCCAATACACGTTATCCATATTTCTTTTTTTTTTTTTTAATAACGAATTTATGATTTTTTAAATAAAAAAGAGTAAAACACAAGACAACCCATTTCGATGGAAATTTGAATTTTTCTTTATTTTATTTTTGTTGATATTTAAACTTAATAATGCATCTTACAAGCTATTTAATAATATATCTATTAAATCAAATTGATTAAATTAATCTTAATAAAATTCAAATTTAATATTATATATCAGTGTTTATAGAATTGAACCAAACTAATAAAATTAAAAATTGATTAATTATTCGCTTTAATTAATTATAAAAAATAAGTCACTTAAAAATAGATCAAAATAAAAAAATGACTCAAAACTAAAACTTGAATCAAGTTACTTCGATTTAAAACTATATTATTTTATAAAAAAAATTTAAAATTTTAAAAATTATACTATTTATTTAATATTTAAATTTTTAAAAATATTTTTATTATTTTATCGTATTATATATTTTTAAAAAAATTTTAAATATTTTTTAAGTATTATTTATATTTTTAAAAATACCTTAATAAACTGTATCAATGAAATCCATCAAATTAAAAATTGTAGCTGATCTGATTCAAACACGGGTCCAAGTTTAAAAAATTGGTGTACAGAAAAAATATAAGAATATCATAATTTGATTAGGTGCTAAAAAGACACAAGTGAAAAATTATAATGCAACAAACTTTCTTGGAGAAGTAAAAGATTGGTCTCTTTGTCGGCCCATGATAACACAGTTAAATAGTTGTTTATTTATTTATAAAGAAATTTAAAAAAAAAAAAAGAAAGGCCAGTTTATGGTCAAATCTAAGGCTATAATCTGACTGTCTATTCTATCCTATTACTATCTTCACAATATTGTTCTCTGTTCATCCATCACGCTTACCTCTCTCAAAAGACAGTTTTTGTTCTTATGTCCAATCGTTGTTTGCCATGTGGACTAATCACTGGAAAAGGGTCACTGTGCTGTTTGGTGAGTCAGCGGTCTAAACTCTATAAAAGGTATCGTGGTCATTTCATCTCTATTAGTACATCAACTTGAGCTTATTATTAATTATTATTTATTAATTATTATATAATAAAATAAAACTTGGAAACTACGAAAGATGAGCACCCCGTTTAATGGGTTTGTGTGGAAACAAACAAAAACAACAGTGCTCGTTAATTTCACTCTTCCCCATTCTTATACTCTGATTGTGTTTGGTAAACAACGCATTAATCATGTCGATGATAATAATGATGATGTTGATTAATGATAATTAAACAATTTCTAAGTCTCATGAGGAATAAAAAATTAAAAAAAAAAGTCAAATACAACAACATGGCAACATGATCGCAGCCTCTCCTCTTTCGGATATATTATTAGTTTTCATTATTTCAAAAGCTAGTGTTGTTGCGGTGGTGCCATACATGGCCTCTCCCCTTCTTCAACCCTCTTGTTTGGTGATAACACAATTATTTGCATAATTGGGATGTCATTATAATCCCATTAATCACCACTCCATATTACATCTCAATTATTTGGCAATGTAAAACATTTTTCTTTTATCTTAGAAACACAAATTACAATAATTATTTTTATGATACAAAAATTCATAATCGAGGTGAATTGTTCGCATAAACAAATTTAAGAATTAAATTATAGAGATATTAAATGAACTGAAAATTAAAATATGAGAAGTTAAAGTAAAATAAAATGTAATTATTGTTATTATTATTATTATTTACTATGTGAGAGAGATCCAGGGCCCTACTTGTCGCCTACATCTATCTCTATTGTTTTGCAAATTGTTTATTGATATTTGAAATTAAATTGGAGCTTTATGTCATGCAACATGCTGTAGAAGTGTAAAACATTTAATAAAACTCAAGATTATCACACTTAATTTTAGTTTTATATATATATATATGTGTGTGTGTGTGTGTTGGATTGGATTAATCAAATTTAAGTCAAAATTCTCTTTTGATATTGACAATGTAAATTAATAAGTCCTAACATCCATTTTAAGTGTTGATCTTACAGATATTTAGCCGGAATTGCATTGGAATTTGAATGGAAGCCATAGTCTCAAATATTGAAATTTGCATCCTAATTTGCGGCCATAAATTAGAAGGTCGTGACAGCTATCTTGCAGAAGAGTTGAATAAATTTAGGTAGATGATTTCGTGATATATGTTGCGACCAGTTTCGCGATCACTACTTTTGTATTCACTTGGAGGGAATCAAGTCTTCAATCAGATTATACTAGATGTCCCAAAGAATCTTTGGAACAACAAAATATGTGGTAGCGAAATAATGGTCGTGACCACAACTTTGGTGAAATAACACCTCCATTTAGGCTCAAGATTTTGCAGTGATTATCGCGTCTAAAAAGAAAAAAAAATAGAGATTGTGACTTTCACTCTTGCTCAATGAATGTAACGACTATTTTTTTCTAAAGAACTAATAGTTTTATATCACGTGGACTAGCCGTTAGATACAAATAAAGTTCTACATCACGATTAAGCAAAATTCAGTGTCATGTGAATATCGTGACTATGATTATACTATCTTGACTGTTAATTTCATCTAACAAGTATTAAATATAGGATGTGCCTAGTATATTTTGGAGATTTGGACATAGTTTTGTTCGTAACGTCTCTTTGGTGGTTGTAACCTATAAATACATCACCAAATGGACTTAAATGCAAGAGAATATCATTCATTGTAGCTAAACTCTTGCGAATTTATTTATCAACTTTTACACATTCAATTTCTTGTATTTGAGTTGTTGTTGTTTGGTATGAGCATTAAACACCATTGGATTTGGGTTTGAGAGTTAGCCTTTGATTGTAAAACTCTTATTCAGGTTGAGTGTTAGCATTGTGAAACACTAATGAGGTTGTGTATGAGTCTTTATAAAAACACAAATTGTAAAGTTAGGTGTGAGCTTTAAAACACCATTGGACATTAGTCAAACACCTAGTTGGAATAATTAGAGAGTGGATGTAAGATTGATTAATACCCGAACCACTATAAAACTTGATGTGCTCTATTCTTCTTCTACTTCTTTTATTTCTTTGCTTAACAAACCTTCTCCTTTAAAATTCAAAATTTTTTATCAATTCAACCCCTATTTTTTATGTATAAGGGCCAATAAGTGGTATCAAAGTTTTGTCTTAAATAAAACCTTAATTGAGTGAGAAAAGATCATGGCATAAGAAGAAATCCATACTCACCTCAAGCTTTATATTGATGGAATCAATTATACTTATTAGAAGTATAGAATGAAAATCCATTTGGATAGTGATGTGGTAAATTTGTGGGACATTATAACAAAGGAATGGAAGCCTGCAACAAAGTGGTAGATGATAGTGAAGAACTAATTCTAAGGGAAGAATGGATAAAAGCACATAAAAAGACAAATGGGAAGAATAAGAGGGCAATGAATATTCTTCTTAGCTTCTTATCAAGAGAGGAGATTGGTAAAGTGTAACATTCCCTAACCGTCTATGGGACATGGAAATGATTGGAGAACTGTTACGAATGCACTACATTTTTAAAATCAAGTAGGTTGGAAATGTATGTGATGGAGTGAGAGCTCTTCATGATGAAAGAAAATGAAAACATCACTGACATGACAAATAGACTCCTTTCTATTATCACAAACATGAAAAAGTTTGAAAGAATTCTCACTAACCATGAGGTAAATACTAAAATTCTCAAACCTCTTCTTCTTGAGAAATTTGGTGCTAAAGTTTGTAGCCTATGAGAATCTAATTTAAAGATTGGAAAGGTACAAACGGTTATCATTTTTGGTAAGCTACTTACTTATGAGCTGACCGTAAAGAAGGATGAGGAGATAAAGAAAATGATAGGGCAAAGAGATAAAAAAGAAAAAGTAGACAAAAAAAAAGACTTTGCTCTCAAATCTTCAGATAAAGATAAGGAGGTTAAAGTTGCCTTTAGTGATAGTATGAGAGTGAAAAGGATGAAGAGGAGCTAGTCATGCTCTCAAGGAGGACTAAAGAGCTCATTAAGAGAATGAAAGATATGAGGAGTTTCAAAACAACATCTCCCAATTTCAAAGAAAAGAAGAATGAAAAGACTTGCTATGAATATGAAAAATAACGTCACATCAAATTCGAATGTTCTAAGCTCAAGAAGAAGAAAAAGTGGGACAAAAAGAAGAAGAAGAAGAGCTTCAAGGTTACATGGGATGATAACTCAAGTAAGGAAGAAGAAGATGAAAAAGTTATCAACCTATGCTTCATGGCTCAAGAGGACTCATCTAATGAGATAAGTATTTTTTCACATTTTTGTCATGATTATGAGGACTTGAATGATGTGGATGATGAGCTTCTTGAAACTCTAACCTTAAGATGTGATAAATACAAATTTTAAATGAAAACTTACAAGAAAAAGTGCTCAAAACTTGAGGATTAATTTAAAAACTTAAATTATCTTATAAGTGACTTGAAGACTTCTAATGAAGAACTCAAAAACTCCTTAAAAAATCTTTCTAAATCTTTATCCTTTATTGATTCTCTAAGAAAAGAAAATGACACTTTAAAAGGTGAAGTTCTTGATCTTAGGAATTCCATCTCAAGATTTCGTAAAAGGGAAAAAAGCTTTGGATACTCTCATTGTATCTTAAAGACCATCCTTAGTGAGCTTCCTCATCTACATCTTTTCCTCCTACATTTATTAGAGCATCTATACCTCAAATTTCTAGTATTAAGGTTATTGCGAAGAAAAGTGCTCCTAGCATTAAATCACCTATGCATAATGGCAAAGGAAAGGCTCCCAAAGGCTCAAGAGCTAAGTCTCAAAAAGCAAATCATGCAAACATCTATAACAAGAGGCATGCTCAAATGCACACACATAAAAATCTCTCTTCTACTCATCACTCATGCACTCTCACAATCAAAGTATGAGAAGGTCTCCTACTTATACTAAAGTTATGCAAAAGAGAAAGACTCATAAGTATAAACTCTAATGCCACTATTGCATGAGATATAAACATATTAATATCTTTTGCTACATTTGGAAGACACACCTCAAATTAAAGGACACTTCTAAGCCTAATCCCAAAGGACCCAAGTATACTTGGGTACCTAAATAAAGGTAAACTATTTTTATGTTGTAGGAATGTATAGAAACCACCAAAGAAGATAATGATTAGCATATGAATAGTGAGTGCTCAAAGCACATGATTAAAGATAGAAAGTTATTCATAGCCATTAAAGAGAAAGATGGTGGCAATGTCACATTTGAAAACAATGCCAAGGGTAAGGTAATTGGCATTGAAATTGTTAGTAAGAAAGGTTTTTCTCTTATTGATAATATTCTTTTAATTGAAGGATTGAAACATAATTTATTGATTGTAAGACAATTATGTGACAAAGGTAATAAAGTTACCTTTGATCCTAGACAATGTCGAGTTACCATCTTGATGGATAAGAATGTAGTCTTCAAGTGTGAAAGGAGAGGCGATACCTATTTAATTAATTTAGACAATTTGGCTAACCAATCATTTAAGTATCTTATCTCTATTAGCAATGAATATTGGCTTTGGCCTAAAAGACTTTGACTTGCTAGCGTGGAAAAGGAGAGCTAGTAAAAGGTCTACCAAAGCTTAAGTTCACAAAGAACAAGACATGTGGACCTTGTCAAATAAGAAAACAACATCAAGCATCCTTCAAAGCAAAAAATGTTGTAAGTGCTTTTAGAGCTCTTCAACTCATTAATATGGACTTAATTAGACCCACTAAGAATGTTATTTTGGTGGATAGCATTATTCATTCATCCTAGTTGATGACTACTCTAGGTTCACTTAGGTGTCATTTCTTACTCATAAGAGTGATACTTTTGATGCTTCAAAAGTTTTGCTAAAAGAGTTCAAAATGAAAAATGTTACTTCATTTCTTCTATTAGGAGTGATCATGGAAAGGAATTTCAAAATAAATTTTTTGAAAAATATTATTTGGAGAATGAGATTTCTCATAACTTTTCTAATTATAGAATACTATAACAAAATGGTGTTATAGAAAGAAAAAATAGGATATTAGTAGAGATAGCTAAAACTATGCTTAATGAGTATTCCTTGCTAAATTACTTTTAGGCTGAAGTCATCAATACTTCATGTTATATTGCAATCATGTTTTCAAAAGACTCATTCTAAACAAAATTTCTTATGAGCTATGGAATGGTAGGAAACTTAAAATTTCATATCATAAAGTTTTTAGGTGCAAATGCTACATACTTAATATCAAAGACAACCTTAGAAAATTTACCTCTAAAATCGATGAGGGTATCTTTCTTGGTTATTCCACCATTAGTAAAGCCAATAGGATATTTAATGAGAAGACTATGGTGATTGAAGTGTCTATGAATATTGTATTTGATGAATCTAGCAAACTTGATCTTGGGAAAGGTTCTCTTATTGATAATCTTATAGGTGACTTTGAGAACGTTGGCCTTAGGCACCAAAAAGGGGGGGTGGGGGAAGGGGGGGGGGGGGGGGGGTTGAATTAGTGTATACAAATTAAAACAAAAAGGTAAGAAGGAAAATGAGTAGAATAGAGACACAAGATTTATAGTGGTTTGGGTATAATCGACCCTACATCCATTCCCCAATTCTCAGCAATTGGGTGTTCTACTATCTTCCAATGGTGTTTCTAAGCTCATACCAAACTTTTACACTTGTGTTTTCAAGGCTCACACAACAACCTTTACACTTGTATTTTTGAGGCTCACACAATAACCTTTACACTTGTGTTTTTAAGGCTCACACAATAACTTCTTTGAGTATTTTTACATGCTCACTCTATAACCTTTACAAATGGTATTTATGCTCACACCAAACAATCACCTAAAGAAGAGAAAAGATTAAGTAGCAAAATTGCAAGAGCTTGGGTTATAAATTATTGAATTCTCTTACATTTACATTTGTTTGGTGAAGTATTTATAACATCTACCCACTAAAGAGACGTTGCAATAAAACTGGTAGCAAATCTCCAAAGTATGCTAAATAGATTCTGCATTAAATGCTTGTCAGGCTTCATTCACAATCACTACTACTTTTTCGCAGTCGTGATTTTCCAATCTTCCATATGGGAGCCAAAAATTACGGCGAAAATCCCCATTTGTGTCCAACGACTAGTCTACGTGTCATCTTCTCATTGGTTCACCAGGAAAATATAGTCGTTGCCTTTGAGCTGCTCACAAAAGTAGCGATCGTAATTTTCTAGTACAGGCCTCAACTCAAGACGCAAATTTATCTATAAAAATGTTCATCTTCTTCTTCATGATTCGCGGTCGCTACCCATAAGTTGCCATCACAATTTTTATCTTCCAATAGTCACCTGGGACACTTGTATATTGTGGTTGTGAACTTAATTTCCTTTTGAGTTACTTTGAAATTTTCAGTCGCACTTGAGGCGTGACACTCACCGTGAATTCGTTTGTAACTTTGGCTCTCCTTTATTTGAATTGGTTGCAGCAGATAAGTGGCCTGCGAATTTGTCTGTCTAATTTGTCAACCTGCCTTATTCTAGTTTATGGTCGCGATTTATGAAGTTGCGGTTGCGAATTAGGAGACACCTTGCTTTCTTTCGATATTATGGACTTCATCCAACTTCAAATTTAGAGACTATCTAAAAATTGTAAAACAATACTTAATTGAAACATTAGAATTGATCAATCTCCTTTTTCAAGATCAAAAGAGGTTTAAGACTTTGGATTAACCATCCTAGTCCAACAATCTCCTCCTTTTTTATTTTGACAACTTAGATTGATCCAAAGGGAAAATAATGCAGAAATATTAAGTTGGAGTGAAGTTAAGGTAAGATTTCAATGAATAATACTTAAAGTAAAAATTTCCTATGTATGACATTCAATCATTGAAAAGACTTAAGTATGAAGGTATGATGGTCCCCCTCAACTTATGCTAAAATTTTTCGAGTTATTATTTTCTTCGCCTTAAACTTAGATTCTAACTATCTCTCCCCTTTTGGCAAGATCGAAAAGAGGGTATAAAAGGGAAATGAAAACAAGCATAAGTGTACATAGGGAGCAAAATAAGAATGCAAAACATAAAGATAAAGTTCATCAATTACATAAAACAATGAATTACAAAGAAATAACTTTATATATATATATATATATATATATGGGATCATAATAGTTTGAAACATAAACAAAAATAAGAAAAATACAAAGGATCCCTAATCTAGAGGATTGGAGAATCATCATCATCTCTAGAAGATGCTTCCTCTTACTCATGTGTTGCTCCTTCTGCTTCATTCTCATCCCCAACTTCTTCTTCATTGCCATCTTCATCTTGTGTATCTTCAAATTCGGTGTAGTTTGAAAGATGATAAGGAGGAACCCCTAACTTCTCTTGAAGATCTACCATGTCACTATGAAGATGTGAGAGAAATAGGAATCTTTGTTTCATCATTTTCATCATCTTGTCGAGTTTTCGATCAATGGTGGCAAGAGATAACTTAGACTTGGGTTTTGGTTAAGGAGAAGGGGCTGGAATTATGCCTTCTTCAATGTGGAGCCTCTTTCTTTTTGAAGCTTGTGAAGTTTCCATCTTCTTTGCTCCAACTGCACCTAAGGTATATGCATAGGTGTCCGAATGAATAGCTTTAGCGTTAATAAGGTAGGTGAGATCTAAGAAGTTTTGTGAAGGTAGAAGTTTCTTAGTGAGGAAATTTTCTTTTTCCTCATCAAAGGCTCCAATGAAATGGTATATGGCAGTGATGTGTGAAGGTAGCAAAAATTGTCTCTTGGCTTTGGTACTCATGTAACTCAATTGATCCATACCAGTTTGGATTAGTTTATTTTTTACAAGGCAGAAAAGGAATGCCAAGTCTTTTTGGGACACTTTTTCGTTACCATCACCTCTTGTATTTACAAAAAAAGTGATGATACGGTGGAGTATCTAAAGGGGTAGGGATTTGATATGTTTAGACAAAGAAGAGCGGGGGTCATGTTTGGTTTCTATGGAGATTTCTGACCAAAACTCGAAATAGATAACATCAAGTGCGTAGATTATGAAATGGATATTTTCTCCGACTTTCAGATTAAAGAGAGAAGATAATTGGTCGAAAGTAATGTAAAAAGGATCGCCAAAGGCCCGGAATACTAACCCGTATTGCCCTGCTCTTGAATCGGCTTTTCGACTCATTTAGACTGTGCACATGAATTCCCATACAATTTCTTCATAACCGGGTTCATCTTAAAAGATGAACTCATTCCAGCCCAAATTGGAGAGGAAAGCTCGAATTTTTGCATTGATACCTAAGGTTTCTAGCATAAAGGTTGAGGGTATATTGTTTGGAAGAATGATCTTAGAGGAGTTGGTTTTGAACCTTTCTTTCTTTTCCTTAGTAACTCCCTTCATGAGATGGAGGGCAGGGGGTATAGAGGGTTGAGCCACTGTTTTGCCTTTATCTGCTCTAGAGAACTTCTTTAGAGCCATAGCAAGAGAGGAAGAGAGTATGGGAGAATTTTAGAGAGATTTGAGAGAGAGAAGATGTTTGGAATAGAAGTGAGGATGTCACTATTGAAGGGGGGTATTTATAGCCATTAAAGGGGTGTAAAAATGACTATAAATGGCTAGAAATGAATTAATGAAGAGTTGGAAACGATTGGTAGTCAAATTACTTAAATGTCTATATAGTTACTCTAATTCGCGTCTGTGAATCCATGAGTTGCGACTGCTAATTCCGAAAAATGTGAGTAACGAACAAATTTTCCTCGAAAATACACGCCTTAATGGACAAAAATTTGAAATTTGACCAAAATTCGCGGTGGAGCTAAAATTTTGCGATCGCGAATTGATGTTTGACAGCCGGGTGAAATTGACTTGTAATTCGCGATCGTGAAGGAAGGATAGCGACCGCGAATTATGAGTCAGCAATGAAAAATAGTTGAATTTTGAAAAAATTATGATCCACTTTACTATATCAACCACAAATATCACAAATCAACAAATATGACAAATCAACAAATATCAATACACATAGCAATATCACACATAAGATAAAAAATTTTCACTTTAAGGAGCTTCCATCAAGTATTCTCAATTCTCTCTTAATGAAATTCATCCTTTCTTCATTTAAAGGTTTAGTGAAAATATCTACAAGTTGATGATTTGTGTCAATAAATTCTAATACAACATCACCCTTTTGCACATGATATCTAAGAAAATAATGTCCAATATTTATGTGTTTGCTCTTAGAGTGTTGGATGAGATTCTTAGAGAGATTAATGGCACTTGTGTTATCACATTTAATAGGAATGTGATCAATCACTTTGCCAAAATCCTTCAATTGTTGTTTCATCCAAAGGACTTGGATGTAACAACAACCCATAACCACATACTCAGCTTCTGCGGTGGATAAGGCAACTGACATTTGCTTTTTGCTAAACCAATAAACTAGACATTCACCTATAAATTGGCAAGTTTCGAAAGTGTTTTTTTCTATCTAGTAGGCTACCTGAATAATCTGCATCCAAATATCTTACGAGACTAAAGGAAGAATCCCTAGGATACCATAACCCTAAGTGAATTGTGCCATGTAAATATTTAAAAATCCTTTTAAAAGCATTCAAATGAGACTCTTTAAGAGAGGATTGGAACCTATCACACATACAAACACTAAACATGATATCTGGCCTAAAAGCAGTAAGATAAAGTAGAGATCCGATCATACCTTGATATCTCTTTTCATTTACACTTTTGCCCGATTCGTCCTTATATAGCTTGATGGTACCACTCATTGGGGTTTTAGCTACCTTGCAACCATCCATGCCAAATTTCTTGAGTATCTCCCTTGTTTATTTAGCGTGGTTGATGAAGATCCCTTCCTTGGATTGCTTGATTTGTAAACCGAAAAAGAACTTGAGCTCTCCTATCATGCTCATTTCAAATTCCCTAGTCATACACTTAGCAAAATCCTCACAAAGAGATTCATTAGCCGCACCAAAAATGATATCATCAACATAAATTTGAATAATTAATGTGTCATGTTTGTGCTTTTTAACAAAAAGTGTGGTATCCACCTTTCCTTTTTCAAAATCATTTTTCAAGAGAAATGAACTAAGCCTTTCATACCAAGCTCTTGGAGCTTGTTTCAAACCATATAAGGCTTTGTTCAA